>VVHJ01007958.1:7439-20983 GCA_015107715.1 Tylochromis polylepis | reverse complement strand
ATAACACAAAACCGGTAAGCAGGCTGGCAGACGGAACACACAGTAGGGATGAGGGTTGAGGGTACGACACGACACCGAGCAAAGAACACACAGGGTTTAAATACAAAGTGGATAATGAGGGGACCAGACACAGGAGGGAGACACAGCTGAACCTAATAAACCAGACAACACAAGCAGGCAAAACTGAATACACTCCACAAAGACACAGACCTTCAAAATAAGACAGGAAGTGACGGACACGCAGACTGACCTAGGGTAAAACCAAAGATTAACAATAACAAATCAAATCAAACACTGGGTCACCGACCCAGGACCGTGACACAGTTCAAGCGATATTCAAACTTCTGAGCGTCATATACAGAATAAAGAGTATGTAAACCAAAAAAAAAGAACTGGACAAAAGAAGACTTTTTTATCTCTATATAAACCTTTTAAAAAAAAAGCTAAAATAATACGGTATATCTAGTAAGCCAAGATATTTCACAGAGAAAATGAAACTTTGATCTCCTGCTGGTGCCAAAGTAAAGCTCGGGGATCATCAGTGTCTTTCTAAATTTCATGGAAATCCATCCACCCACCACCAACCGACACTGGCTATCAAGCAAATAAAGACAATGAGATAAAGTCAGAAAATGTCATGGCTCTGACATTGTGAAGGTCAAATTATTTCCCATTCATTGCATCTTGTTGATAAACAACTTGTAATGCTGAGGTGATGACGTCTTCAAAAACGAGTCGGCGTTGTGATGGACAGATGGGGTCGCAGCAGCATCTGGAGCTGGTTCGAGGTAAAGCGAGAGTGGTGTGTCTGATTGGGGAATCATGAGGTATTTAGAACCTTAAGTGTGACTGACAGTTTTGATTGCAGAGTAGTTAGGATGTGGAATGACCGGTGAGATGGAGATTATGTGAGACGGGGAAAGGCAGGAGAGACGGTCAGGGGCTGCCAGCCAAATGAAAATGACATCCAAAGACCCCCTTCTTCAAAAGGCTCCGGGACTGCAATTATGCTCTGCAAAATGGAGACTCCTGTGTTCAGGTTAAATTTGCAAAGAAATCAGCAGCTGATGGCGTGTTTACTGACAAACATGATATAATGGTCCGAGGCCAACTGATTCAAGTGTGAAAACACTGCCTAATGTTGTTTGACTGAGTGGATGGAGTTGGGTTTCATTTCTGTTTGTTTATATCTCAGAGATGTTTCTACAGATTTTGATGACCATACCAACAGATAGTATTCTTAGTGCACAGTCTGATCAGTACACATACAGTTTGAAAATAAGATTTACACATTAAAGTTAGGTAGGTAGAGCATGTAGACATGGTCAAGATGAGCTGCTGAAGTTCAAACCGAGCATCAGAATGAGGAAGAAAGATGATTTAAGTAAGTTTGAAGGTGGTATTGTTGTTGGTGTTAGTCAGGCTGGTCTCAGTGTTATAGAAATTGGCCATCTGCTAGGATTTTCTCAGAAAAATATCTCTAGGGTTTACAGAGAATGGTGTGAAAAAGAGAAAATCCAAGTCGGAGGAGAAAGGCCAGACTGCTTCGAGCTGGCAGGAAGGCAACAGTAACACAAATACCCAAGTTATGCGAGAATTTCTGAACACACAACACCTCAAACCTTAAAGCAGATGGACTACAGCAGTTAAGATTGCTAAGTACAGGAAACTGGGGTTACAAGTTGTATGTGCTCACCAAATTTGGACAACAGAGTACCAGAAAAAAGTTGCCTGGTCTGATGAGTCTCAATATCTGTTGCAGCTTTCAGGTGGTAGGGTCATAAATGAGTGGGAAGTTCTCATCATAGATGTGCAGCAGACAAATCTGCGTGTGATGCTGTCATGTCAACATGGACCAAAATCCGTTTCCAGCACGAATCTATGCCACAGACAGGCAAAAGGGGGTGATAAAGTGTACTGCGCATCGTGTAACTAAATTAATAGGATGAAAGTACTATTAAGGAAGTCACAATCAAATACGCTGAAGTTATTGCACTACACACACACACACACACACACACACACACACACACACACACACACACATCAAATAATTCTAAGGGGATGAGGTACAGACTTTCAGATTTGGTTCACGTTATATGGAATGACCCTGTTGTCTCCAATTTGGTATGAATACATAAAGTGTTAGTCTGATCCTCATCATTTGTACCAAACGGCACACTTCTGTACATGAAAATGAGGAAATAATGGACTTTTATCTTTTTTCTTCAAAACATTTCAGTGTTACAAAAGTTTGCAGCAAAACAGGTGGGTGAGCCTGGTAACAAAAGAAAGAAGTTATTTAGCTAATATGATGTATCCTTTTTCAATAACTGATTGCCAAATTTCTTGGCATATTTCACATAAACTACCTCAACTCTTGAACAAATTGTGAAAATGATGACAGCATGCACTTTTCCACTCGGTGAGAAATGTAAACGACCAGAACTCAGCCACAGTGAGTGCGATTCCCTTTAAATTTAGCAAAATTCCCCCTTGTACAAAGATTTAACAGTCCCAGTCAGTTATTAGGTATTGTGCATAATGTGTGTCTTTGCTTTGGGGGTGACAAGCATCAGAGATGCCACAGGCTTCATTTTCTCATCATTAAACCAACTAGAAAGCAGCTGATTTATGCTTATGTTGCACACAACTGCTGCGGGCTTCTTTTAAGCAGTGCTACTTTTAAAAACTGTCAAATGTCTAATTACACCCACAATTTGTTTGCATGAGGCAGCACGATCCCTAATGAGCAATGAGCATCTCTCAAATGTAGGCTACAGCCTTGATTTCTGCTGTGTTTGTCAGAAGTAGGTTTTATTTTCATTCCATTTTTCTGCCTGCTTCTGTTAAGTTTTTCCCGAGGCCGGAGAAAGCAGATTTTGGAAGTCTGTTGGCATTTACCGGCACTGCATTGCCCTTTAAATTGGTGCGATGGTGATGATGGGAGAGTGTCCAGTTGCTAGACATGGAGAGAAGGTGGCAGCAGAGCTGATGGGGAGATAACGAGGTCTTCCCAGGAGTCTCTGCAGGATGTGGATGTGCTGAAGGTATATAGGGCTTAATAACACTCCTAATCAGGTGCTTGTTATGGAGCAGCAGGAGCGCTATCAGCAGGGGGGGTATGGAAGGAAATGAGAGCGCTAAATGGCATTAGGAGAGGAAAGCGAGTGATTGGCAGCTCTGAGTTTGACATTGACAGCATATATATGAAATGCAAGAGAGTGCAAGTGTGTTGCATGCAGTAGCCATCAGTGTTGTTATTTTCCGCCCCGCTAAAGAAAATGTTCCCAGTCTGCTGTTGTATTATCCTATTGTATTATGTATTCCTGAAGGAGAGTCACTAAATAGTTTGCCTGCTGCCCACTGCACGAGGGATCAGTGACAAATCCCCCAGAAGGGGAAAGTGATAATCTCGAGGAGCATAAGCTCGTCCCAGAGGAGGAGAAAATACCCTGCCTCTCTGTTTTTCCCGGCTGCCTTTTAAGTCTTGTGGGAAGCTTCGGAATAACTTTAATAAACTATTTCTTCTTCAGAAATGTGGATATCAATGTGCTCTGCATTTCAAAGGCCATCATAATACTGGATCTGTCCATGTTCATTAAGAAAAGAGATTTAAAAAATATATAATTTATGGGATTCATTAACTCATTATATTTGATTAAGTGGATACTTTTAAATGTGTTTTCCAAAAATCTTTCCATCCTACCAATTTGAAAGTTTTGGACTAACTCCATTTAATCAATTACATCTGGACTCAGTCCTTATTGATTCCTCTTTGTAAGTAATTGAAAAGTCCTTTCCAGTCAGACCAGTTTGCAGAGTTTGAACAGGAAATCCTTCTTACCTTCGAGCTGCCAAAATACCATAATGAAATGGGGGAAAAAAGAATTAAATATTGTGAACAGCTGCAGCTCTGCATGTCTTCTTTACAATGCTCATTTCCAGCTCCATATGTTTTCTTTTACCAGAGCAGCTTTGCTTGATTCACAGGGTAAAATAATCCCCATTTATCTTGTATATGAGTGAGGTGAAGACCCTCAGTTCACTGTTTTAGCTACCTAAACCCTCCTTTTAAGACAACTTTTTTCTTATTGGCAAACAGTGGGATTGAACAGCAGCTGGGCTGGGCTTCTGCGCTCACAGAGCTGCAAGGCTGAGACGTGATATTATGAGCATCCACCGCTGTAACAGTTTATATGTGAGATAACAGCATTAAAAAGAACAGTTTTACATTCAGAATGTCTTCAACAATGTCTTCTTGGAGAAATTATGCAGTGTGAGACTCCTGTGGAAATCAGCAAAAAGTTCAGCACCTCTGTTGGTAGGAACTGCCATGTCAAGCACAGCACTGAAGTTTTCCATGCCTCATTAAGATTTGATTATCCCGTCTCCCCAGGAGTAATGTAATTAGCGTAACCAGGATGGTGGAGGAGGGATGGAACAGAAATGCTGATTGGACCCCTGCCACTGCAGCCTCAGTGCGTCCCGCTCATCTCCTTGCCAGCTAAAGACCTATATACCGTGTCACCGACTTAATCCTCGGTCACTCGCAACCTTTTCCCCCTCGAGTGACTCATCATAGCCTCAGACGACCAGAGACTTCTGCCAGAGCTTTTTCCGTCAGTGCTAAAAACACGACTGAGCTTTGAGGCCCGCCTCATTGTGATGGGATGTGACAGGCTGAATGCAAGGAACGAGACCCCAAACCAACAGTACACCAAATCGACTGTCGAATGACTTTGTTGCTTCTTGATCCCTCGGGCCTTTCAGTTCGAGTTCACAGCTGTGATATTTTGGACTTCTTGGCCAATTCTAATGACCTTGCAGATTAAACGATGCTGCTGCAGTATTGTTGCTGTCATTGTGTCAGGCAGTGGCCACTCAAGCATAAATTATGCATGCAAACATAACTACTTGATTTTGGATAAATCAATGCAGCTGCAACATGAATGAAAGTCTCCCAGTGAGATGAGCCTTTCTTGTGGTGCAGCTTTTATTTATTTATTTATTTATTTAAAGACATTCAGTCATGCATATGTCTCACAATGTAAATATCCTCTTTGAATCTGCAGATGGCAGCTTTGGCTGTCTAAATTCACCATCATTCAACAATGCAAATAAATCCGTGACCTTTCTAGAATAGGGTTAGGTTAGGTTAGGTTAAAAGTATCAGTACTGGTATCGGCAATACTGGCCCTGTAGTTACTTGGTATCAGATCCAAAACTTGCAGTATTGCACAGCACTACTGCAAAGCTGCAGCAAAAAAAACAAAAAACTCCTGGTGCTGCCCGTCCTCGCTAATTCTCCTCCCTCCTCCTCCTCCTCCTCTTCAGTCTGTTTGTATTTACACTCGGTCCAAAGTGAGCTCCTCTTTCTCTGGCTTCATAATTAGATGATGAAGCCAAAGCGAGTGGAATTCCACTTAATTAGGACCTGAGGGCAAAGGGAGAGAAAGCTACTTCACACACTTAGTCTCAGTCTCCTGAGGGCTGCGAAAAGGTAACTCATTTTTTGATTTTTGTATTTTTTAAAGATGCGTTATATAGAATAGGACATCACATTTGTGCAAGCGTGTTTACTTATGCTTTGAGAAGGGAAATTCAGAGTGTATCATGTTGAGTATTTAAGCAGAAAACAGAGAGAAGGCAGGCCTGGTGTAAGACCAAGCCCTTTCAAATTGTGTTTTATATTTGATCCATAATAAATCCGCAAGATTTACACTCTCTGCTGGCATATCTGGGATTTATTAGCTGGTCCAATCAGCAGCAAGCCCTCTCTCCCATTTTTTTTTACTCTCTTCTTACTTTCTATTTCAAATATCAATCCATCTCTTCTGTTTATACATTTTAAGTGTACTCAGTTTCACAGAAATGTCACCAATAAAAGATTTGTTTAGTGGTATCAAAAGGCGCCTTAGTGCCAAGATGCTAAACAGTTTATTTGTCTGCAGAGAGGCTCATCAGATGGTTGTGTACGAGTGTGCTCCATAAATACACGGCTCTTTCAAGTTATTCATCCTTTTACCGACTGCATTTGAAATCATCAGCCTGTCCGTGGGCTGTTCCCGCCTATTTCCATGTTTCCACGTTGGCAGGAAAAATTGTTTGCAAAAGTCTAGTTTCGAAATCTGAAAGCTGATATGCATGATATCTCCAAGATGGAAGCTTTTAGTCTGCCACCATCTGAAGACAGAAAATCCAAAGAAAAACATCTGAAAACTGAATGAATGTGGAGAGTTTTATTTATATATATATATATATATATATATATATTTGGAGGGGGGGGGGGCTGGTAAGCAAAGGTAACCTGGTGTTTTAACACAAGCAGCTTTAATGCTCCTTGTGTCAAGTGTGACAAAATGAGAACTTACAGATGTAAGAAGCTAAATGTAAAACTAACAGTGAGTTTTACTTTAAAAAGTCCAAGAAAGGAAGTACAATTCAGATTTTCTGAATGGCAAAGGCAACTGTCTTCAGAGGACAGAGAGAGAGAGAGGCAAGGCCATGCACCGAGGTCTGACTGGCAACAAGATAACTAGCATTACACCGGGAGTATTTCCGATGCATATTTTTTCCACTCTTGTTCTTTTCCACTTCTAAAAAGTCACAGCAAGACCATTTAGAAGCATTTAGTCTACCAGGGATCTTTTATTTTGAAAATTGAGCACAGCAATGTCTCGTTTATTTTGCAAGGTTACAGATTATTTAAAAAAAGAATGCACACGCTTGAGACGGTGACATTTCAACACTGAATCTGCAAGAATCTCGAGACAGTGCTTTCAGTTACACCGCATGTGCAGCAGCAAGTGTTAGAAGCGGTCACTTTTCAAAATAAAATACCCACTTCCTGCTCTCAGTCTAATTTGAAGGATGCATTCAATGTCCTTATGGAGGCAAATTCCCCCTAGATGAGTCCATTCTCATCAGGTCTTATCTCAGGACTGTCCCTTTCCCACACAACTGGGCACAACTGGATCCAAACCATCAAAATGATGCTCACAGCAGAACAGACACTCCTACATATCCCTGTAGGGGACAATGCATCTTTCTCTACATGTAAAGCTGGAGGCTGTTTCCTCTTTTTGTAAACAAATGAATGACCAGCACACAACATCAAGCTTCCCTTTGATCTATTAGTCTCTCTAGCTGCTGTTGTCTCCTCTAGAGTGCGTTTCAACTGTTGTCAACACGTCCCTTCCTCTGCCGTTGGCTTTCACATGTCTGTGAGCCCTGAGGATGGGCCATCTTTATAGATTTCCCAACGGGAGGTTATCTTGTTGATCACCAGGCCGGGGATGAAGAAGACAGCCGCCTGATTTATTTTCCTCCTCCTGAGTGAGGCAGCAGGACAAGGACATCGTGACCCATGTGAAGCTTGGATAAGCCCATGTGCCCATGCGTGTGCATTTGACTGATGCTCGTTTCAGTGGGTGACAGTTTGAGCTAATGAATGATGCTGGTGCTGGTGCTCAGGAGACGGATGCACGGGCTCAGCTCTCCCTCATATTTCAAACTCTCTGAGAGGCCTGTTTTGACACCTGGCTGTCATTGTTTGAGACTGAATGATGCTCGGCTCCCCCTTAATTTATAGCAAAGGCACCCAGGTGAAGGCTGCATCACACAGACCACATTTAAATGCTGAAAAATGGCTGCACCTCTATTTTCATATTACAGGTGGTTGCCACTTGAGAAAGCTACTTCCCTAATTTAGCAGACCACACCGGGATCTAAAACCTGCTCACTTTTGTTCTCACATTTCAACTGCAGGTCTTAATCTGCACTTGAAAATGCATGCCACTTACCTTTCAGTAAGCGATCAGGGACACTTCATTTTTTTATTTATTTTTTTAACATTTTCGCCTGAACTGGACAGAAAACAAGGCAGAAAAATATATACCCCCCCCCCTCAAAAAACAAACAAACAAACAAACAAACAAAGAAACAAAACTAGGGATCATGACAAAGAGGAAATAAAACAATTGAGGACAGCAAAGAAAGCAATTATCAGAATTACACTGGGACTGGACAGCATGGTCACTATGGCCATCCTTTATCTACAGTCGTTGGATTTGAGTCTTAATCTAGTTTAATTTCATGCGTTTTGAAGTCTAGAAATCTTGTCTATTGTTTTCTGGCTCTATACTCCTGAGTTTCACTTCTTGTTGGTTTCAGTTGATGTGTTGAAACTCCGTGTCAGTCCTTGCATTTGTCCTTTGTCTTTCCATGCTCCCCTGTCGAGTCCACCTCTTCTCCCCATGTCAAACTAATCCTTGTGCCCTGTTTTTTTGTGGTACATGTTGTTTTATGCGTCTGTGTTATGTTTACTTCCCCCGCCTCGTTATATCTACAGTTTTCAGCCATGCGTCCCGCCTGTTGTCTCTCCTCCAGTTATCCTGTGAGTGCAGATATTGTCGTCCCTCATCCCTCATAGTCATGTAGTATGTTAGTTCTCGGTTTCCTTGGTGACACCTTTATCCAGCGCTGCTAGGATTTGGGGCTTTTGTGTTTTGTTTTTTTGTTTGAGTTCAGCATTAAAGCTGCTTTTCTGAGTCAATCCCTCTTTACCACCACATTTCAGCCACAGATGGCAGATGCAAGAACCACACAGTCAAACAGAAGAGGGAGACAGTGAACGAAAGATGGGAAGGAAAAGTGATCTGACAACATGAAAACATGAAGTAAAAGCACTCATTTAGGAGCAGCATTTATAAATGTCCCTAAATTATATGTTTTACATAAATAAACCACTCACTGGAGGCAAGTATCACTGTATGTCAGGCAAAGAGGATGCAGCAGCAGACAAACACGACAGGACTGGATTTCTATCCATTTTTTTAGTGATGTGTCATCAGAAGAAGCAGCAAAACAAAAACTAACAGTGAGTCGAGGTCCTGTCCAGCCTCACTCCCTTTTTCTCCCTCTGCTTCCTCAGTAACAGCTAACACAGTAACAGGTGTTATCTGTGTTAGCTGTTTAGCTTTAGAGTGGCATTCATCAATGAGACGTGGTGCATGAAGGATATACTGAATGTTTTAGTATAACAGAACTTTTATTACATCGGCCACTTTTTTCTATCTCAGCACTGCAGGATATCACTCCGCCATACCCCATCTGCCTTTCTCCAGCAGAGTTGCTGCACTTCACCTGGCTTTTTCCTCACATCCTCAGCCCAAAGTTCAGAGTTCAAGCACCATATTCAGTTTTTGATTTTTTGAGGGGGGTTTTCTTCACTTCCGCACTCCTGAGCGTAGCCCCACTTCCTCTCCAAAGAGCCAAAACAAAAAATCTATTTTTACACAGACAGCTTTCTCAGCAGGACGTTTCATTTCCACAATCACATCCTCACATCCTTTACAATCAATACCTCCAAACAGAATGAGGGAGGTGTTTAACGACTGCAGCCTTTCAGCAATACAGACATGACATCCAGAATATATTTCTCTCCTGGACTGTTCGCGGCCTCTGCAGAGGATTTAAGTGCTTCGCTCGGTTGACTGAAGGGAAGCATGATGGCTGTAATGAATGTCTACATCATACTTTCCTCACATTTACCTGCTGAAACTGTTTCTTACATATAAAGACCAAATGCGACAAACTGCTCAAATCCATTCGAGAATCGGTTCCCTGCTGGTTTCCCTCTAAGGTAGGCTCCTAATTGCACTGATCATCCGTCAACAATTATAACAGCTTTATTGAGCTGTGAATGAAGAGGTGCACCATGCTGCGTGGAAAACAGGACTAACAATGTTAACACTGAAAAAATATATTGGGGAGGGAGGGGGGACTGAATCAAAGCAGGCTTAGTGAAAACTGGGGGCAGAAGTAGAATACAAATGAGGTTTAAGCTTGAGAGGACATCAAAAGGCTCCAGAGCTCGAGTAGTGACGCAGAGAAGGTTGTTATTTGATAAACTTGGCGATGGGAGTTAAGAAGTGTGTGTGTGTGTGTGTGTGTGTGTGTGTGTGTGTGTGTGTGTGTGTGTGTGTGTGTGTCCCAGCGGACTCTCTTATGAGTACACAGGGGAAACAGCAGAGGAACAGTACCTTTTGAGGTGTGAGTCAAATGTTTTCTTGTGTGTGTGTGTTTGCAGGTTAACAGGTGCATTTGTTTACAGTCATTATTTTACGGAAGGTCACGGATCAGCGAGTGCGGGCTGAGTTTCTGTGCGGAAAGAAAGAGAAAGAAAGAAAAAAAGAGGGGAGGAGGGTACGTGTGTTGTTTTAGTGATGCTCGGAGGCACCTCAGCCAACCATTAATGCTCTTCCTCACTTCGAGCTTGCTGGTTCCCATGGAAACGCCTCTCCGTGCTGCTGGCAGCATCCTATCACTCTCAGCGGCCTCTCTGAGAGATGACCGAGACGAGCGGCTCGAGATCGGTGGGGGCCTTGAGGAGCTGCAGGCGGAGAATTTCTCCATAACTCACCTCCCATCATCCATGTACACGCGAGCAGATTCTGTTTGTATATAAAAGGAAGCTGCTGGTATCAGCCCAGATTTGAAGCTATGAATTATCTGGTTGAGAAAGTGGAGTGTTCAGCAGCTAAAGAGTCAGATGTCTTCCTCAGGAGTTGGTAGAGACCAAAGAGAGAGAGAATTTGGACTTACCTGTCTGCAAACAAGAAGCACAAGTGCCAAAAACTGCAGTTCCTCAAGTGGCCACTCGAGGCTGGCTCCAAAAGTGATGTTTAAAGCCTTCACAGGTTTACAGATGAAATAAACACAACGAGTTTTTTTTTTGTTGCCATTTTCATAAAGGTACAGTCAGTCATTTTTAAAGATTATTTAATAGAACTATATATATACATATAATTGTTACATCTTCCAACCAACTGAATACAGTGGCCTAGAAGGACATCTCACTTCTGAATAACTGTGCTTTACATATCTGGCCAAAGACTGGCCACATACATGCATAAACATGCTTATTTGTTCCCGATATTGTCAGAGTTACTTATTGTCAGCAGATTAGACAGGCGACCCATCGCATCAACGGACAGCTGATAAGACAAACAACGACAGCAGGTTATAAGCTAACATCAGGCATTAACTTTAGATTGCAGACCTTTATGCTGCCCCAACCATATTTTATTTGTGGGGAAGGTGAAAGTCAGGCTTTTAAAAACCAGACAAAACATTTGTGCTCTGGTTTCACCGAGTATAATTATTTTATTCTTTAATTAAAGTGCTAATTAGCAGTTATTTTTTACTATGCAATGTGACAATATCACATTGATTTTCTAACACTGTTAGAAAATCAGCACTGCTCAGTGTTAGCCATTGTTAATCTTTAACACTGACTAGGTTACTGTTAAAAATATAACACTGTCAAAAGTGTTAATTTAACACTCAAAAGTGTGGACACATATAGACACTTTTCTAGTGTCAATTTAACACTTGCGATTTTGCAGTGTACTCTTTAAGGATGGCGCTTGCCAACAAGTTTATCCAGCCTCAGCTGACACCTTCCTGAACAGGTCAACTTCACCCCGTGTTTCAAGTGTGGCCAGCTTAATATGGGAACTAGTGTCCATCTTTTACATACAGTCTACAGCTGTGGCTAGGGATGCTAAGGATGGGTTGAGATGGAGGTGTGGTGATCCCTAATAGGAAGTAGCCGGAAGAAGAAGAACAAACAAACAAAAAAGAACAATTTTGTCCCACAATTTCTGACACTAAGAATATTTTTGTTATAAGCTGATGCAGTCCATTTCTTTTATAAAGCCAAACAGAAATTCTAGATGCCTCATTTTATACAAATGTCTGTGGAAATTTTGGGATCTGAAGTAGATTTTAAAAGTTTTGTGATGTTGTACCAACCACCAGAGCAGGTATTAAATAGACCTTTTAAAAAGATTGATTTTGTCTGCTAAAGCGAATCCGAACTTACAAAACAAATTTTAATCCCCTTTTATTCTCCAACACAGAAGACACGTACTTTAATATTCTCAGCAACCCCTTCCATCCATCTATTTTCTGCTACTTATCTGTAGTCGGGTCACAGGAGCAGCGATCTAAGCCAGCAAAGAGACATAAACCAGCATGTCCTGGGTCTGCTCCGGGGCTTTCTCTTGGTAGGACATGCTCAAAACACCTCACCTAGAAGTTGTCCATGAGGCACTTAAGTAAGATGCCTGAATTGGCTTGTATTTGTGATCTCATACTTTTGTACAGCACCCAGAGCTTGTGACCATAGGTGAGAGTAGGAATGTAAACCGACTGGTAATAACTAAATAAAAAGACCTTTTTTGAGATCGGTTGCTCAACATTGACTTGTACTGGCTGACACATTGTTGGGGAAGTGCAATTTAGGAGCCCCAAAAAAGCAAAACCACACTTCTTTGTTTGTGCCAGGTGGATTTTCCCACAGTCAGTCATTTTTCTGGATTTTTTTCCTGCATCATATCATCAGTCATTAGTGCTGCAGAAAGAGACAGATGGGGGGGGGGGCTTGAAAGAAAGAAAAAGGAGGAGAACATGTACTCCCTGCCGTCACCGCAGATCAGAGACACATTAGAAGTTACTGAAATGGAGTGGAGCAATCCCCCTCGGTCCGACTTCAAAGGCAGCCGGTTTTGGAGAGAAAATAAGGACAACCGTTAAAGATTCAGTAGAACTGCTAAAGTCATCTGCCACTTCAAGAATACTGTCACAACATCTGATGAAGCAAAGAGCAAGGCGACGCCGCAGCGATTGATCAAACATGTAACGTACCTTGGCTTATTAGGAGTAAAACATTCGCTGGATTGAAAGTATTCTGACCGTCCAGCTGAGAAAATAAAATGTTTTCATTCTGCTGCTCTCACCTCACGTGCCTGCTGATGCTGAGGTCCACAAACACTAACGCTGTAGCAGGATTTTAACTTTACTGACAGCAAACAAGGCTTAACACATGTTTCTCTTCTGTCTGGGATACTGCACAGGTCTTGTTCTGCAGATTTACACCTTAGGTTCAGCAGTGGGAGCTGTTAATTAATAGGAACACCTGCTCTAAATCACCCAATCCTGCACACACACACACACACACATACACACACACACTCTGCTGATTAGGAAGCAGGGTCCTGCTTTACTCGAAGGGAAAAATCTGCTCTGGATTATGGTCAAGCGTGGCACTACGTTGCTCATATGATCGTGACGATTACTCCAGAGGGCTGGGACATATGGCGCGGGCTTCAATCATGAGAAGAGAAGCAAAGGGGGAAGAAAACGAGTCGACTTTTGTGTCGCATTCACACTACAGCACTGAGGTGTTGATGCAATCCTGACACTCATCCATACAAATCCATGTATCAGCTGGAGCAGCCACGGCAGGCAGCCCGTCTCCATGGCGATGCATCATCTCACTCATCCGAGTGCCGACCGGATCCTTGGCGCAGGGGAGCGACCTCTCGCTTCCAAACATGTTCAGCGTTTCAAAAAGAAATCAGAGGAAGCTTTGATTGCGGCTCATTTTTAAAACTCCGAAGAGAAGACTGTTCCAAGAAGAACCAACTTCAAACAGGAGGCGCCACAAAATGTGAGGCGGCATCAGTGTTTGGATG
>VVHJ01007948.1:5084-24927 GCA_015107715.1 Tylochromis polylepis | reverse complement strand
GCGTATACGACAGCGTGTACCACTTCCCACTAATATCCAACAACTTCGCACAGCCATTGAAGAAGAGTGGACCAACATTCCACAGGCCACAATTGACAATCTGATAAACTCTATGCGAAGAAGATGTGTTGCACTGCATGAGGCAAATGGTGGTCACACCAGATACTGACCGGTTCTGAGTCCCCAGACCCCCAATAAAACAAAAAACTGCACATTCCAGGGTGGCCTTTTATTGTGGGCAGTATAAGGTACACCTGTGCACTACTCATGATGTCAGATCAGCATCTTGATGTGGCACACCGGTGAGGTGGGATGGATTATCTCAGCAAAGCAGAAGTGCTCACTATCACACATTTAGACTGATTTGTGAACAATGTTTGAGAGAAATGGTAATATTGTGTATCTGGAATGAATTTTAGATCTTTAAGTCCATCTCATGGAAAATCGGAGCAGAAACAAAGGTGTTGCGTTTATATTTTTGTTGAGTATACATTACAATCACTCAGTCTCTCAGCGAAATCAGATTAATCCAGTGATTTATATAAATATTAACGGATAATAACTGATCATAATGATAACTGATTACCTGGCAGTTTACTTCCTGAATTAAAGCAAAGGGAAAATCAGTTTCCTGTCTCACCATCTTCACTGGCTTTGAGTGTCTCTGAAGAAGACAAACAGAAGTTCTGTTTCTAATGAAGGACATACATTTGATCTAAAGCACTGAATACTTAGCATCCAAAAACAGATTCAATGACTCTGCAAGAAAGATAAAAACATAAATAAAATAGTTGAACATTTTGAAGCCTGCAGATAAGATGAGTTCAAAATCAAAAGGGGAATGTAATTAGAAAGTGACAGGAAATAGATTCAAAGTTCCAAGTACGTCTCATTTACCTCACATTGGGCCTTTTTACAGTCTGGAACTAATTGTTTTAGCTCCTCCCGTTAGCTTCCCTCCCTCTAGGAGACATTTTTATTGATTGACTAGCTTTAACAGGTTTGACCAGCAAGTGTGAGGGGCCACGTGCCTGAGAGAAACAAGAATATATGCTCTTTCTAACACGAGCCAAGAGCAGAAAAACTAAAACCGACCCTTTAGAGCAGTCTGAAGTCAGAGCTGTTGGCTCACAGGGATTACTTGTACATTTGCTGACCTCATTGTTTTAAACTCTGTCCATGTTTAAGATGGCCATCATGTGCAGTTTTACATTATTCAGTTGAAACTGCATTATACATGTAAATCCTCAGGAATGAGTTATTCCAGGAGCATTTGAAGTAGATGGCAGTGACCAGCACCAGCCTGGTCAGTTTGTTCAATTCATTTTCATCCCACACATCTTTGATTTTACCTGGTGACCACGTGCAAAAAAAGGGAAATAAAGTTAAAGTTCATTTTACTTGAATCTCTATCCATCCATTTTCTTGTCAAAGATATATTTCCAAACAGGGATATAGCTTGACCTTGCTGTGGTTTTGTACATGTCTGCCAGCATGGCAGTAAGATCAATACCTCTTATGTTGACTGTATGCATGAATGACTGATGGGCAAAGCATATCTATCTTTGTGTGGACCATCTTTGTTTTAGAGTCATCTATTTTTAATCAAGCTGAAAGAAAACCCAAAACCATGCACTGTTACAGTCCTTGTAACAAGTCAGAAAAAGACCAAAATAAAACAAAACAAAATCTTCCAAAGTATCCTAAGATTCAGTCACAATAAGCAGGCAGTCACCCAGATCCACCAGGATAAATTAGCTGGTCTGACTTACTACAACAGAGCCGTTCTGTTTTGTCCACTCGGGGTCAGTTCACTTCTCCCAGCTGAGTGCCCCAGCAGAAGGTTAGGTTACCTGTGGACTTACGGAGAATGGAGGAAAAAGCATGCCTATGTTAGGCTGGTATCTGGTACAAAGAAAGGAGAGCAGAGCACCCACTCCCCACTGGACACTGCTGTCCCTCCCTGGGATGGTTCAGTGGCATGTGGCTGGATGTTCCAGCATGGTCGCTGACCCGCTCACTTATGGGCAGTGGCCTGGGGTGGCTTGGGTCTCTGCCTGTGGCTCCTGGGGGACAATATTGAGGCTTCCCACCCTCATTATCAAGTACATTTCCTGACCAAGACACATACACAAACCACAAGAAGATTGTTGATTTCTGTATTTATATCTGACTGGCCTGCACAGAGTCCTGACCTCAATTTGATAGAACACATTTGTGATGAACTGGAGTGGAGACTGCAAGCCAGGCCTTCTCATTCAACATCAGTGTTCTACACTCCCAAATCTTGTGGAAAGCCTTCCCAGAAGAGTTGAAGCTGTTATAGCTGCAACAGGTGGACCAACATCATCCATCCATCCTCTACCGCTTATCCTTTTCAGGGTCGCGGGGTGGGGCTGGAACCTATCCCAGCTATCTTAGGGCGAGTGGCAGGGCACACCCTGGACAGGTCTCCAGTCTGTCGCCGGGCTAACACATACAGACAGACAACCATTCGCACTCACATTCACACCTGCACTCACACGGACCAACATCATATTAAACCCAATTGATTAAGATTGAAATGTCACTCAAGTTCATAGCTGCCATTTATGTACTGTTTTTTTGTGTTTTTTTTTAAATACATCTCACCTTTTCTAAGCCTGTTGTATGTCATTAGGAAGTAAGTTGAGCATCCTGAGATGTTTTCCTTTAAAGGGCATCTTTGTCACGGCGGGGTACACCAGTATGTTTTGTTGAACAGACCCAAAAGCAGACACTGAAGAGAGGAGCTGCGTCTTTAACAAAAGGCGAGCCTTTATTCTGGCCAAACACAGGAATTAAAAACCAAAAACGAGGCCAAGTCTACACAAAAGTAAACAGACAAAGGAAAACTATGACTAGAACTTGGCCCATGACTAGAATGACATGAAGGGAAATAGGCAGACATCCTGACAAAGAACAGGAAGAGACGAAAGACTTAAATATACACAGGAGGTGATCAGGGGAAGTGGAGACACATGAGGAAACAGCTGACAAGAATGAACATGACAACACCACAGGGGAAGTGTAAACTAATCACATAGAACACGGAAACAAGACTTTCAAAATAAACATGAAATATGACAAGACGCAGACACGAACTTGACAACATGAACCACACAGACATGAAACATGACACAAGGAATCTAAATAAACAAAGCTATAAGATAACTAAATGAACCAGAACATAAACTAGATACAAAGAAACCAAAACACTGGGTCACATGATCCAAGACCGTGACAATCTTGTTATGTTTTTATTATTTGCACTCCACTAAAGATAATCTCACTTCCTAATATACTTTAATTCCACGTTAATTTTTTGAAAAGAAAAAAAAAGACTTGATCTCTTTTAATTTTATTATAATTATGGAAAAAACAATAACTTTGGGTGATGCCAAGCCAATAACAATGAAATTGTGGCTATATGGCGTGACAAAACAAAACAGATATAGAAAACATGGGCGTTATTTGCAGTTGACCTGAATAATATATTCACCAACCTAGTGTCATTCTAAAGACAAGAGGAGACCTATTTTTCTTGTTTAGACAGGCATTTCATCATGTTGTCTTACTGTTTGATGGGTTTCATCAAATCATACAGTGGATTTGCTGAAGAGCACATAACACAGTTCTGACCTAAATGCATCTCACGGGAGACTTGTAGTTGCCCATTTGTCTCTGGCATTTCTGATTCTTCTGAAGCATTTCACGTCATTTCCCCAACAGAAATCACCCACGCTATTGACTCATTTCTCAAATAATAAAAACAAAACAGTACAGGATCTAGCAAAACAACAAGGAAGGATGGTAACAAAGGTCTTCTTTCCTACAATACAAAGAATTTTACAGTCATTCCCCACCAGAGGTTGGTGGGTGGGGCTGTTGCATGGGCCCCATCCTACATCCCCTCCATGCACGGTTGTCACTGAGAAATGTGTGGCCCTTAGGTCTTCGGTGGCCCGGATGGTTCCTTGAGCTTACTCTGTCTGCCTCTGGCTCCTGGTGGGCGTTATTGCGGTTTCCCACCCTCATTACTGAGTACATTTCGTCACAAACACACATACACAGATACTCACACACAAACACCACGAGAAGATTCTTGATTTGTGTATTTGTGAATTTTCACATTTTTCTTTTGATGTACTGTAGTATTTTTGTGTTTCTCACAACATCTCATTAGGATCTTAAAAAAAAAAAAAAGAAGCTTAAGCTGTCAGTATCTGTGGCCCTCAGATTGTATGGTGCATAATGAGGACCCAAATGCAGATGACTCAGGTAGGCAAGGAAAGAGTTAATAAAAAGCCAGTCGTTTATTAAGGCAGAGCATTAATAACTACAGAATAAGGAAACCAAGACGCAATAGACAGAAACCCTAAACTGGGAAACACTAGGAACAGAGAACATGGAACCTGAGAGACATGAGGGTAGATGCGCAGACACTCTGACAAAGGACAAGGGGAGACTTAGACAATAATAAAACAGGCAACCTGACAAACACAGAGAAGTCGAAACTCAAAAAAAGAATAATTTAAAAGATACAAGACTCAAAACACAAGAACACTGGGTCACGACCAAGAACCACGACATGAGCAAGCTATAGCTGTAAGAAGGCAGTGAGTCCTGTCAATTCCTCCTAACATCACAAAAAACAATTAGATAAAATAAAATATTAGAGCATGCTAATAGGGTACTGTAGTTCAGTCTGTTGTTTAGTTGCAGACTTGTTTGTAAGCCAACCGGCTCTCGTGAAACACTTCTAAACAAGCATGTTTATTCTTTTTATTGAAAGCTGTAGTAGGTTGTATGTGTAAAATACCTCAGCTTTATCTGTGTGGGCCCAGCGCCACTGGTAAACTAAAGCAGACTTTATGTGCTCCATAATTTGAGTCATAATCCAGTTTAACTACTTTTTTTTTTTTAGATTTTATTTGTCGTAAGGTTTGATTTATTACGTATCATTATGTGTTTGACGGGTACAGCAAACAGAAACCTGATGAAATGTAGGATTTATCCTTTATAAAAGAACAGTGAAGCAACAACTGACAGCTGTTTTCTTCAATAACTGAAGGATTTTTTTGCAAATTGCATCAGAAATATTAAATACATTCAACCCACAAGCTCAAAACAGAGACAAACATGAACCTTTCTGTAGATTGTTTTGTGTCTGAACCTATAATTTGGTTACTAAGGGAATAAGGACCCTGACCTGTGCTGTGGGCTCAGTGGGGGGCCCAAGAGAAACGTTCTGCATTTTTTTTTTTTTTAGACTTTATTTGTCGTAAGGTTTGATTTACTACGTATCATTATGTGTTTGACGGGTACAGCACTGCTCCCTGAGGTGGTTGATCCAGCCATGATGATGACTGTGGATGAAGAGATGCTGCAACACAGTGGAGTTAAATGGTAACATTTAAGCATCATTCATTTCACCTTTAAACTTCACTGTGTGAACACACAGTCTTCAGAGCAGCGAAAGGAAATCTCGAAAGTTCATTTTTAAACAACATTTTGTGACATGAAACTGAACCATCACTGAATATCGTTGGTGAGTACTTACACAGATAGTTTTAAGGTCATTTTGGTTGATACAGTGGAACATCTAAATAATACACTTACCTACTTCAACCCCACAATTTGTGTTTCTACATAAATGTTTGTGGCTGTTTCACTGTGTATATTGTGTGATGGAGTAGTGAACTAGGTAATTCACATCATGTAAAAACACAAGAAGCAAGAAGCAAGAAAGAAAATTTGCAGTGACATTAACAGAAAGATGCACTTTCAAATATATCTGAAGTATTTGAATAAATCTTTAAGCAGTAACTTCCTTCACACAACATACTGTTGGTACAGATAAATCAAATTTTGGGATGCTTTAATCTCGAACAATGCATCATTTTGTACTAGTTTATCACAGGAACGCCCGTAAAACTTGAATCTGCAGGTACTGAATCTACAGCATTTCCCACTGCAGCACAGTTCAGCTTAATCAGAGATTAAATCACAGAAGTCAGTATTTTAATGCTGTAACCGGCTGAGCTGAAGCTGAACTAAAAGTAAAGAAAATTTGTTGAATTAAATCAAATTACAAGACAACAGCTGAAACCCGTTCACTATATTATGTATAAGTGGGTGACTGCATGTGTAACAGTGCATTATGTTTTAAACTCTGGTCGTGTCACATGTGAACAGTTACAGTTATATAAATGCAGTGAAGTCTTGAGCTAACAGAATTAATAGTTTGGGGTAGTAATTACTTTTGATTTTTCATAGTTTTCAGTTTGGTTTCAATTAGTTTACAAATACAGCACTTTAAATGTTTTTTTTACTTCTTTATAAAATAAATATCATATTTGCAAGTGTGACTTACCAGTTTTTTCACTGGTAAGTCACACCTTGTTCCCTCATAATACTTGTCCTCAGTTTAGTTCTGTATTATATAAGATGTCAGTCCCAGTCTAAGAGGATCAAACCCTCCTATTGTGTCACAGGATCCCAGACAAAATCAGTCTGACATTCTTCTAGATGAGTTCAGACCCAAACAGCACTAAAATGGACAACAGGGAAGGACTGGAACATAACATTGAAAGTATAGGGGCAGAAGAGTTGCCTTTCACTCTTGAGGATGTGATACTTGTGCAAACACCCAACCCTCCACCTCCTCCTCCTCCTCCTCCTCCTTTGCCCACTGGAATACCTGGCCCCCCTCAGCCAGCAGCAGAGACTGGGGGGTTTGTTAACATCACCTTCCAGGTATATGGTCTTCTTGTATCTCAGCAGCAAGTTCCATGCACAGTTCCTCCCATCACTACGGGGCCAGCTCGCTTGTACAGAGAGCCAGGGACAGATAACCAGGGACAGCTGAGACAACCAGAGGTAGTGGCAGGTGTCATTAGAGTTTTATTGATAAAAATGCTTAACACTTTTGGATGCTTCAGGCCAAATGAAAGGAAAACTGTTTTACTTGAATGTAAAATCCATCTGCTGTCACCTTCCTTGTATTTTACCCTTATATAACTTTGCTGTGAAGCTTTGCTGATCAGGAAACGTCATCACTGTCAGTGAATCATAATTCTAAAGAATAACTCAGGAGAGTAAAGTAAATCTATATATGTCGTTTTAAGCACATCTTCTCTTCCTACTGATCAATTCTTCCACCTAGTGGATAGGTGATAGTATTGCAGCTTGTCTTATCACCTGTCATGTGTTTTGTGTGTTTCAAGACTAATGTGCTCAAGATTCCCGATAACGTGATCCACTACCTGCATCCTATTGGAGAACTGTACGTAAAACACACAAACACTGGAGTGAACACAGCTACCGAACATCTCTGTATTCATAACTTCTTTCTGTTATCTCATGTCTGTCTGTCTTCATCTGTGTAGGCGTTGTGTGCAGCGGCGTGATTTTGTCACTCCTGCTCCTCCACCCAACACCTCCTCTCCAAAGTAAGTTTGCTCTGCTGCTTTTGTTCACTGATCTGCAAGTATCTGTCATTTGTCTGCAGATGTCTGCGTGAATTATTGTAATCACCCATTAATGGTGCCTGATTTCATTGAGTTTTACAGCTTGTCTCGTGTTTTTGAACTACTTTCCTCACAGTTGTGCACAGTGGTAACATGTGCTCTTACACTGTGTTTTATTCCTGTAGAAAAAGAAAGCGCCGAGCCCAGCAGGATGATCATCGACCATATGTCAAGAAGCCACCAAATGCTTTCATGGTCTATCTCAAAGAGCAGAGGCCAAAGGTCATTGCTGAACTCAACATAACTGCGAGTACAATCATAAATGCAGTCGTGGGAAAGAGGGTAAGTGTGTAACTCTGCATCCATTTATGCATCTGTTAATGTGTTCTGCTCATGTTTTGTGCATGTGTCCCAACTGTCCCGTAGTTATGTGTAGTAGCAGTGTAGCTGTGTATTTACACATGCTGACAGTGTGTTCTTATGATCTTCTGTCCACAGTGGAAGTTGCTTTCAAATGACCAGAAAGCCAGAAATTTCGATCAGGCTGAAACAGAAAGACGGAATCATGCCAAAGAGCATCCAGAGTGGTCGGCCAAAGTCAACTATGTATGTCCAAAGTGCCAACATGCAGTTCATACATGTGTGCATCACTGCACTGAATGATGAAACAGTCACTGCAGAGAGTTTGCATCAGCTAACGAAATTTCTAATGTGTTTGTTTTCAGGGCAAGAAGAGGAGAATCAGATGTAGCACAGGTGAAAGAAGATTTCTTGGAATCACAGCATTTTTACATATGAAATGTGACGAAAACGAGACAAAGATGTGTTGGAGAAAAAAAAGAAAATTTAATGTGTTTTTTGTTTGTGTTGCAGCATCTGCACGCGTACCTGAAGAAGAAGCTCAACAAGCCAACAAGCTGCATATGAGGCCAGCTGAGTCACAGAGATCTTCTTCTTCTCCTTCATTTCTAACAGAGCCACGTGAGCAGCCACAGACAAAGCTAAATCTTAGCAACCTGCCTCACCAGCAGCCAGTGCCAAACACACAGGCATCAGCCTATACACCTCTTTCTCAAGTAAATCAGGTCTCCCCGGCCTCTCACATGAATTTCCCTGCATACATCTCATTGGCCTCCTCTGTTGCACCCCTTCAGTTCCAGATGGAGGCCCCCTTTGTCAGAGACAATGGTGAAGAGCTGCTGTCAGTGCTGGAACAACTTGACCCCCTCCCCATCACTGCACAGTCTCAGCAGCTCTCACCCACCCCTGCTTCTCTTGTAGATGCCTCTCCATCTACATCACTTCGATCCCCAGTTGAATTATTTCAACACCGAAAAGAGCCCGTCTGTTTCGCTGAAACTGAAGAAGACATATATTCACTGCTTGATCACCTCATTCCAGAGCCTGATCCGCTCTCCTCTTCCGATTCACACATCTGCTAGACTCCTAAACTAAATCTCATCAGTCCTGCTTCTCCGGAGGATTCCCCGCCATCCAAATTGGTGTCCTCCCCTGTTGCACTCACTGAATTGTGGTCAACACCACCCCTTCTTCGGCAAAATTTGAAAAAAATATGCTGTCACTATATAAAAAATTGAATGGTATTGCACTGATTTGAATTGAATTAAACTGTTACTCCTGTTATTTCAACCTCTCCATTTGTGTAAATAAAGCAAAAACAAACAAAAGTTGCTTCTGTCAGTTTGTACAGCAGGATGAAATAATTGTCGTGTAGTTTTTGTTTTTAACACTGCAAACCTTATTTAGTTCTTTTGTTTCCTTTCATATTCAGCATCTGTCAGTCTCCACTAACTGTCAGGGAAAAGCTAGATAAAAACACTGTGGGGTCTTTGGGGACACGTGTTCATTGGGTTTACTCAGAGATATCAGAAATGATCTGTTCTCTATTCAAAAGATACACAAAGGATGTTTGTATTAAATGTTATATAGTGACTGATCATATGCTGGTTTCAGAACCTAAAGGTGCTTGATTCAATGATTAATTAAACTGGCACTGACCAGCCACTGGTTTCTTTGTTTTTTTGTCACCACCATGTTACACAAATCCAGTTTCTGACTGACAAGAAAATTCTTTACCAGTTTGTAATCAAATTCCCTGGTTTCCCCTGTCAGAAATTTGATGACTCAAAGGAACATCGCATATTGAAGTCAAACCTAAACTCTTGCCACTTTCCATGTTGTGCCGTCTGTATTTGGGCACAGGTCTGAAAACCATTCATGGTGCCTCCTGTGCTAACTTTATTAAAAAGTCCTGGAATCGCTCCTACAGAAGAGTAACAGACAGAGGCAACGTGATCTATTACAGTTACTTCCCAGTTTACAGAAATGATATGACTTCTGACATTTTCCTAGCAGGAAATGTGCTACTGTGAGACACTGAAATAATACACAGCAGGGCACTTTTTTGTTTTAATAACAGATCTTTACTTCATTTGTATGAACTAGGTTTACCTTACAAAATCTTACACTGTATGTAATGTGTTATAATTAATTCATGTCAATGTGCGCTAGTGTTTACTCGGGTGAGCAGTACCGGCCCACAAAGAGAATGCTCTTGCTGGGCTTATGTTGGATGAAGAAGATGAAGGGATGGTCAGCAATGAACTCAACAGGAATCGTTATAGAGCGGACTTCCATGGTAACCCCAGTGGCAGCAGCAGCTTCAGTTCCTTTTTCATTTACATCCACAAAAGCCTTGTGGACGACCTTGGACACTACCAGGTCATTTGCTGGAGACATTCCTATTAGATGAAGAGCCCAGAAATCAGTTATGTTTTTTTTTCTTTCACAGATTATGTTTTGCAGTTTTGGTGTTCTTAATATAACTGCATAAATGATTCAGTATGTCTCATTGGTGCAATATTTCTCACCAGAGAAGTCACTCTGATGGACATCAAAAGCATTCTCCATTCCCATTTTGGTCAGGAGCTTCTCCAAGTCATACTTCTCCTCCATCTTGAATCGAGGGAGCTTTACATCAACCTCCTTGGTGCTCATCATGTCTGTGTGAGTCCAGTCCACTAAGTTCTGATAGGTCAGCTCCTTCTCCAGCTGTGTGGATACAGTGTCACTAGCTTGTCTGATTGAAACTGGACATTTCCTTAATGTATTGCTAAGTGCATCTTACCTTTTCCAACCCTGTTGTATCATCCTCTATGTCATTAGGCAGGAATATGAGCATGCTGAGGTCATTTCCTTTATAGGGCATCTCTAGAATCTGTACAAAAACATTGTGTTTTTATTTTCACTCCATTAAAGATGATCTGACTTCCTAATCTAGAACAACCGGCTGATGTTTGTAAAAGCAAAAACAGTCATAAAAGTTTAGGTCTTTTGGATCATGCTGGTGAAATACTGTAATCTGCTGAAAGTGATGGATGTTACCTGGCAGTTGGCCTCAGGAATGGTCGCAAAAGGAAATTTACTTTTCTGGTGCATCATCTTCACCGGCTTAGTGTCAGTCTAAAAACAAGAGGAGACAAGATAAATGTTTTTTGTGTTTAGTCGTTCTCTCAAAATTATCTCAAAAATCTTTGTGTCATGGTTTTATTCTAACCATTGAGTGTATTTGGATGTAGAGCACACGTCACAACACAATTTGTTCTTGTTAGCCGAAGTTTGTGACGTGCTGCTGTTTTATATTTATTTTAGAATTTGTTGGCTATTACATACATAATAAACTGTTTATGCACAACTTCTGTTTTCAACCAACTGACTATGTTGTCTTTGCAGTCAAATAAGATGTTTCAAACTATGATATTATGTGTGATTTTATGTGTGGTACAGTATTAACCACAAATGTTGAGAAAACTTGTGCTGATGGGTTTTTTAACAGACATAAGGACACAAGTTTAATTTAACATGTGACATTGTGCTTCACTCCTCCAGGTGGTGTAGTTTGCTCAGCTCGTATATTTAATATATATGTGGAGTAGTGACGTCACACTTCTTTTACATCATGGGCCACATACAGCCCACTTTAGTATTAAGTGGGCCAGTAAAACTGACCTTTCTGCAAGTGTAAAGAGTTTTAACTACACATTTAATCTCTGAGATCACATAATATATGAAAAAGAAGTGCATTTTCAACAGTATGTCTCAGTTTTTCTACCTCTAAAGAAATCCTGACACCCCATAAGTTAAAGGGTAAAACCCAGATTCATAGCCTTGCGTAACTGACTGCCCACTAAACCACTTTCACTGAAATAGCCAGGACAAGCCATCAGGTTAGAAGCTATGCCACGTCTACTATGGAAGAGGCGGCAAATATTCTTCAGTCTTTGATCAATCAGTATTGACTCATTTCGGAAAAACGAATCCTTACTCCTGTTTAATCAAATTCTCTGGTTTTCTTTTTCTGATATTTAATGAGAAATGGAAACACTGTACATTGTCCTCGAACATAAATGAAGACTTCATCTGTATTTCAATTTTTCCTGCCTTTGCTGAAATGTGAGCTGGAAAGTGATCGTACTAAAAGCATGATATCATCACCTCAGAGCTCTGGGCTTTCTGTTCCCATTCAGCAAAATCCGTAGCTCTGTTGTTGTTGCTCCAGGTAACTGAGTAAAGTATAACTGCACCATCCTATGCTGCCTTTCTGCATTGTTACCTTGTTCAATCGAAACTGCGCATCAGCAGTCATCTCCTCCTTAAACTTCTTGTTCCAGCTGCCCTTGAAGTAAATGGCATTCACGAGAACCAGCTTCGTCAGGCTATTCACTGCATCCTGGCTTAGCAAGTCCTTGATTTTATCTGGTAAAAAGAATTTATGAAAACTATTAACTATTACCAAATAGTTTCAACTGGGATTAAGATTGTCTAATTTCCAGCAGGTGGCACCACAGTCCTACAACCCTCGTTGAAAGTCCTTGTATCCTATGATTGTAGATGGCAGGATTATAGGATTATGGATGATAGATTTATAAAAACAATGAATGTCTCATAGATTTCCTGCTGCACTTAAGTTAATATAAAGCTATAGAATCAATAGTAGCTCATCCTAAATGGGCCTGAACAATAAAAATATGTTAAAAACACAAGTAATTAAAGTAGAAGTATCCCACCACATCACGCATAATATGACAGAATAGTGGGCCTGCTCTTTACAGCAACATACTGCTGTGATGGCTTTTTTTAATACCATGAATCCAAACAGTAAAACCCTCAGACAATGCTGCTTAATAATGAATAGAAATTAGACTGGAAAAACTGGAAACAGAAAATAATGTGAACTATGGACTTTACAGCCCGGTAGTAATGTCTCAACGGAACACAACACAACTGATCCCCAAGGATTTACAGTGGAGATCATTTTAAGTTACACAGATACAGATAAAACTAGTTTACAACCAATAAACTGAAACATCACAAGAAAAGGGGAAGCCTATCAATAGGTACTGTCTCCTAGAAATTATTTCTACATAAACTGTATCTCTAAATGATTTTCCAAAATATATACTAATATATGATACATAATACATACAGCAACAAACGTCCTTGATTTTGTTCAGAGGCATTAGTTAAAGAATGAAGTGCTGAAGAGGGCTTGCATTCACTTGCTGATGTCACGAGCGTATGCTTACCTCGCGTCTGCTTCTCCACCCAGCTGTTGATGTTGACCCTGGCCTTCTCTGCATTTTCTTTGAAGTCCACAGACTCAAGCTGAGCATTGTAGTGCTTTTTGGTGTCTTTTAAAAATTCCTGGAAATGTTAAAAAAAAAAAAAAAAAGTCACTCAAAACAGATTCAACGAGCTACGGAGACTTCATTCAAGTTCAGTCACTGTGTTAAAATATTTTCAGTCCTTTGGATACAGTTGAAGTTTGAACTAACCAGTCAGCTTTTGTCTAATAAAAGATTAAAGCAAATAGCTTGTTGGCTGCCAGTTTAAGTAGTCAGCATAGAAAAGTACACAGTTTGTGGGTAGGTAAGCTGGTTTGTAATGTTTCAGTTCAGACGATGGCAGTTTTCGCTGGTAAGTGTAAATTTTAGTATTTTTAACGATTAATAAGATTACCGTTTTACTTCTTTATATATTTCTTTATACTATTTGCAAATATTAAAAGTTTAATCTGCTGTGATGACTGGAACAGAAAGAAGAGAAACGGTGCCTTGACCCTCTCTTGTCATGAACTGTAAATAAATAAAACTGTAAATTTATTTTTATTTCATTTTAGTTTGATCTGGTTTATTTCTTTTTTTCAGTTTTAATGTTTTTTGTGTTGATTGTTTTTTAATACATATTTTTCCATTTTATTGCTGTGTTTTAACTGGAAAGCAAATTAGTCAACTGTATTTGTTAAAAGTGCTCTATAAATGAAGACCTGTCTGTTTTTTATCTTATAGGATATTCCTGTGAAATGTTTCCAGTAAATACAGTGAACCTGTACTACTACCACTACTGCTGACTACCTGTAGCCAACTTCAAAAATAGTTTAAGTCCAACATTGTGCAGCATTATTGGCATACATTATTTTGACATGTATTAAGACATTTTAAAATAATCTAAATTAAATTATCATTACTTTGTGTAAGTGAAAATCCAGCCTGCAGGGAGAAAAGTGCACAGCTCTGGTCTTATGACTTAAAGCAGGACTCACTGCACAGGTTAGTCATTTACTGTAAGTCTGAGTAACAACGGCTTTCTTCTCACGCACCTTGACAAACGTGTAGGACTGATCCCCGTAAAGTCTGTTGGCAAGACTGAGGGAGTATGGAGCATCAGCCTTGTTCAGATCACTTAGTAGTTTGGCAAACTTGGCGTGGACATCATCCTCACCAGTCTGGGGTTTCAGACACTGTGAACAGCCAGAGAACACTTACGTGTTATAAAGCCACGCTGAACAAAAGACAGATGAAAGACAGCTAATATGGCTTATTGGTGTTACAATTAGCTTACATGCTGAATGATGACAACAAAACCAAAATCATCAGTTGATAACCTCGTGCCTCATGTCACATTTCATTTAGTGTAGTGAGCCAACCATAATAAGAGGGGAGAATTTAAAAATCTTTGCAACTATAAAGCTAACACTGGCTACAAAAAGTAATTTATCAGTCTAAAAACCTGTTTTTGTTTCTTTCTTTCTTTCTTTGATTGTCTGTCTGTTTTACTGCATCAGTGTTCTTTTTTTTAACATAAGGCTGCATTGGCCGTTTTGAATGCATTAATGTTAGTTCATTTTCATTTGGTAATAGTTTTCTCATAACTCACATCCACTGAACAATTGTATGCAATGTCTTAAGGAACTGAAGCGCTCAGTAGTAATCTGTGTGTTTACAAGGCGTCCTGTATCTTTTGGAAAGAATGCAGAAAAAGCAAAAACAGACAAAACAAATACTCAAATACATTAAACAGCTACAGAAAACTTTTATGTACACACTACCCATCATGTTGTTATGCCAACTCAGCTTCAAGTAAAACATTTAGCACATGTATGATGGTGGGCCTTTGTTGACACTGAATTTTCCACCTGCTGCATAAATCTGTTTTCTACAAATTCTGTTTTTAGGTGTTAGCTATGTGTTGGATATATATGTGGTGGGAAGTTAGGTGTGAGATACTCTGGAACTAAAACCTTGGATTTCCCTGTCAGATCACAGTTATTCGCTTTGTTACCACCTTGCGCAGATAGCCTGGCAGTCTGGTTTGCTGCTGAATCTGCGTCTGCATCTGCGTCCGCGTCTGCATCCGTGTCTGCATCAGCGTCTGCATTGGCGTCTGTAACGACGACGTCGTCTCTGACGGTGCTTGTGTCGGTTTCTCTTCTGCCGGCTTTGGTTTTTCAACCTCGGTAAAGCCGAGGACCTGTGGGGGAGGACATTTTTATTTGGGTACAACACAGGAATCACTGTTGACATTTTCATGGTTTGTTTCTGTGTATGTGTGAATGCATACTTGTATTATGCATGTTATTTGGATGTAAATATGTTTGAGCAGACATTTTGTGGTGAACTGCTTCCCTTTGGGAAATAAAAAAAACTAAACCACATAACAAAAAGTCTCAAATTTAAGGTTAAATATGGAGGGTTATAGGCACACATTTCACCTCTCTTCTGTGGTAAATATTGTAATGAAAGTATTTGGCAGATTAGAAAGCATGCATGTACATATTCAGCTTGCAACCAAAAACTCTCAGGTCAAAGTCCATTATTATATTCATACAGGTAACTGTGTTTGGACACTGACACATTTTTAAACAGCTCCATAGTGTCCTCAGGAACTTAAAAGCCAGCTCTACTAGGTTGAGCTCATGTGACTGACTTGGCCATTAAAGAATATCCCATTTCTTTCCTCTAGAAACTCTCAGGTGTCTTTTGTAACATTTTTTGGGTTGTTATCCATTTGAACGGTGAAGCTCTGTTCCAATGATTTAGCTGAATCACCATAATAGCTTATTAGTGTACTATTGGGTTTCTAGGCTTTATTCTATGTTAAAATATTAACTACCACCGTTATTAAAGCCATAAATTTTCCCCTTGCTTAGGCAAAGATCATCTGCTTTAGTTTTCACTTTCAATATCTGCTTATATTCTACATATAATACTATAATACTGACAGGAGCAAAACCAGCCTTTGTACACAAAACATGATGATTTGCAGTGAAATGAAATGATTGATGGAAGCACTCTGTAATCCATATTCCTGTATTACCAGCTGCAGTACTGGAGGGTTTTGTTTTGTTTTTTGTTTTTTTTGCTTGCACGGAACAATATTGTAACAATTTCCCAGTATTCAGTTCACTTCTACAGTAAATAGCATCACTGTGCAGTACAAATACACCATTACAAGTAAAACCTCTGCATTTAAATGTTACTAAAGAGGAATACATGCGTCTAAAAAAATATATTGTTTCTGTATGTAGAACATTATATATCATACTAATATACAGTATGTATGTTGCTAATTCAGTAAGTTATAAGTAAAGTTGTAGTTGGTTGAAATGGTTGAAATTCATTTACCCTATAATGTTGAGCTGTTTATTCAGAACAATATATTTTATTAGTTAATCAAATATTTGCAATGTTTCCAAATGTTTGCAATGCAAGGTCTAAATCTGACAAGTGGATTGGAACTACAGATAATCCTAAAATATTAAAACAGGAATACTGATCTTTAAAATGGGATGTAGTGTACAGCAGGGCAGGGTAAAGAAAATGTATTTGTCTCTTATCATCACTTCAATTAATCAAAAACATGATCATTTCACTCCTGTGTGGCTTTCCTGATCATTTTTGTCTTTTACACAGTATAAGTTAAGATAAGATATGATAAACCTTTATTAGTCCCACAAGTGGGAAATTTGCTTGGTCACGGCAGAAAGTGCAATGTTAAGAGCAGCAAAAATGGAGAAAAACAGTAGAGTAGAATAAAATCAAATAGAACAAAATACTATATCACAGGCAGTGTAAGATAAAATGTACAAATGTACGGACCGAGAATGAACAGTATAAAATGTAGGAATATAAATATGGACATCTATATAGTAGAAATATACATATATGTATGTAAACTGTAAGTAAGACTAAATATAGACTTGGGCAAGTTGTATACCTGTACACAGTGAGTATATATATATATACAGAGTGGATGTGTAAGTAAAAATGAGAACACTGTAAATACCCCCCCCCCCACACACACACACACACACACACACACAGGTACACACAGAAAAAAAAAGTCATATTTTATGTTTGTCAATTTTTTGTCCATATCAACTTGTGTTTAAGTCACAAACACTAATGGAAAAAAAAGCCTGCCTGTTCTTGTTCTTGTCTAATTCCAGTAGCTAATCGGGAACTTGTCCTGACTGAAATTCAAACTCACAGTCTCATGTTTGATGTCATGCGTCACAGTGCAGTGGATTTCATTATTCCTTTCCTGGACCTCAGCCAACACAAGCACTCCCTACCAGTTTTGCTGACACTGGGAAACCTGCCTGCACAGACACTTTCTCCTGTCACACCCCACTCTGACTGCTGGGTTAAAATTTTCCACTAGAAACCCTTCCCAAACCTTCCCATCATCCCCATTATACATATTTATTAAAATATATTTGTGATCTTCTTTTAATATCTCTTTTCAACACAAATTAACCTGCTTGTACTCTCCTTTAAATCCTTCATAGATCATTAAGAATTTCACTGTACTGTGTACACTCAGTTACCCGAACACTTGAAACCACACCTTCCACTTTTCATCTTGATAAGACAGATTCACACTTCCCATAATATTTTAAAGCAGACACTCTGAGCCAAATGGGTGTGTCAACGAATGTATTTCACAACATGTGCATATTCTACCTCTGACATCTGTGTGGCTGTGCTGCCCCTCGCCCCCAGCATCACCATGGCGAGGGCTGCAGAGATGCTGAGACCAGAGTAGAAGATATTTCCAGTGCTGTCCTCCTCACTCAATGTTTTGAGCATAGCCAGAGAGAAGGCAGTGCTAGCTTTGGATACAGAGACTGATGATGCCATTGTGTCTAAAACAAAGAAAAAATGTTAAACTGATATCGTATATCAACAGCAAAAGCTTTGTAAGTGGCACAAGTAATACTACAGACACTTTTTTCTGTATTTTTTGATATAGTGAGAAACAATCATAGGCTTTTTATAAAGTTCAAAGACTTACAGCAAATGTATGCATGGCATTTAAAGAACTGACACTTCTTCTTTATAACTTCTGCATTTCTTTGTGGTATCCTGACCTTCAGCTTCTGGGCAAAATCCTGCCTGATGGTGATCTGTTCCCGCCTTTTCAGCATTTGTGGGTTTCTGCTTGTACGCTTGCTTTTTAAGGAATGTCCTCAAAAACCAGCAATCCAGGAGCAATTTGGTGGTAATCTGTGTGTTTTTCAGCATCATGATGCACAAGGCAAAATGATAACAATGCAGCTTGGAGATAATCAAATTAATATTTTGGATCCATGGCCAGGAAACTTTTTGGATCTTAAACTGATCCATAATCTATGGTCAGTCCTTAAAAGTGCAGTGATGAGGCAGGGATGGGTCCTCATCAGTCAGGATCTAGCCCAGAAGCTGATGCCAAGGAGAATTTCAGAAGATAAGAAGCAGAAGGGTCACATTTGATTTGTTTCCCAATAAAAGAAACTTGTGAAATGTTAATGATTCGTCATCAGGAACATGTAGAGAATAAGCTGAATAAAAACTGAAACGGGAACGTGTATGAAACAAAAAATTTGCACCATTCCCAAAGTTTTTGTCCATGACTTTGGACAAAACCCATTTTCCTCATGATCTCTTCACTTACCTTTAAATCTCTGTCGATCCCGATAAACTGTGTCAGAAGGTATGTAAGAAGAAATGTTAGTCGCGTGAAGTCTGACCGTTACCTTTCTCTGCTACCTTTCTTATCCTCACGCTCCAGTAACAATGAGGCCCATCCTCTACTTACTGACATAAAATCTTCCTCTGACTCAAGGAATGATCCAGACTGTTTCAGTTGAATGACGCAGAGTTTAAGCCATCTCTGACACACCCAGGCTCATGTAGGTGGCTTCAGCTTGAGAAATAATTGAGAATTCACGCCCATTAGTGAAACATGCACCCACCCTGGGGGGTGCACATCTAGTGCCAAAGGGTGTGTCTTGGACCCGTTCCTCACTTTACCCTAAGTAAAATAAAATGATACAGAAAAGGGATGGATGGATAAAGGGATACTTAGAAGAAGACAAAGTGCAAGCAATAGTTGATAGTTTATTTAATAGTCTTTAGAAACCGCTGCATATAAATTGTTCTTTGCTTATTATGTTTAAAGGTGAGGTGTGTTTGAGATGCTGTGTAAATGAGTCATATTTTTCACATGCAGCAGTATGTCTGGTGGGTAGGTGCGTGATAACCAATCATACAAAGAGATCATTACTAAAGAAGATATTGAAAGGGAAGTTCTTTAAAATTTTCCTATTTTAAATTAATCACAGAATGACTAGTCAAAAAAAGAAAGAAAGACTGGAAGGGCTCCAACAGATGTCATTTGAAAGTACTCTTTTGTCTATTTAGGCTGAAAATATTTGGATAATGTTTGATGACCATATTTGCACAAGTTTGTTTTTTTCTCGGTCTACTACATGATGACAAAAATGACAACGTCACCACCACAGTTAGTCCCCACAGTACTCTCATTTCATAATTTATAGACATCCTTACCCATAACCAACCACACTGATTTGCATAGCACAATCTGTTTTGGTGCATGCATAGAAAAATGTATTTTGTGTGTTTGTGTTTGTGTGTGTGTGTGTGTGTGTGTGTGTGTGTGTGTGTGTGTGGTGTGGGGGGGGGGGGGGGGTGTTTGTTTTTTTTTTTTTT
>VVHJ01007947.1:6652-37036 GCA_015107715.1 Tylochromis polylepis | reverse complement strand
CCTGGAAAAAAAAAAAAAAAAAAAAAAAAAAACGGCTATATTTGTCATCATAAACAACACAATGACTCTGAGGACAGATAAAATGCTGATGTTCAGTTATGCTCGCACGTTTAGTGAAATCACTTGGGAGAAATGTCCTGTTGAGTGTCACAGAATCGGGCCTTTCAAGAAACTTAACAGAATTATATTTAGAAACTGAAACAGCTGAACGGCAATGACGTGAAGACCTAAAACATGCGCTGCTTTCAGGTGCCTATGTGCTGGAGCATTTCAGAACGTGTTTGTGTGTGATTATGACTGATACCATAAGACCGCCGCTAATCCACATTTTATGTTCACCGTGATTAGGGCAACAGCCTGCTGCGCTATGTGTGTGTGTGTGTGTGTGTACAGTGAAAACAAAGGCAAACTAGTCCACAAATCTCCCAAATAATGCAGTTATATCCATCCACACACATACACAACCTGAAAACACACACAAATACAGACTAATGCCTGCTAATCATCCTGTCTCCCCCTGTGTGCAGGACGGGAATAAAAGAGCAAAGAAAGAGATCTGGAAATAAGTTGAGCTTTTTTTTTTTTTTACCTTTTCCTGTGTGTAGATCAAACCTTGAACCTGCGGAGAGAAAAAAAGACAGAGAAGAAAGCATAATTACTGTTGTGTTTTGTGAGTAAGCATTAGTGTAGCTGAGCCAATCACACAGTGCACCACCACACTGATGAAACAGATAAATCAACATTAGCATCTCTCTGCAGGCAGACGGAACCTGCGCCATGCTCAGTTGTTTCTTGCATCTTTTCTTGATATCCCTGCAACTGCCTATTGAGCAACACCACTCAAGACTTTAGGTTCCTGTGACAGCAAGTAAGTCAGTGCATTCCAGTCTCAAACATAGATTAAGTCACTATGTGTGCATAGGAGAGAAAGTGTGTGTTTGTGCATGTGTGTTATTGGCTAATTATCTACCCTGACATGGGGGGCAGTTAATTAAATCCTTCCCCGGCAGTATGCATAAAGTAATTATTGAGCATGGATGCATATCTATGAAAAAAAAAAAGTCATCATTCGCATGTGATAAACGCAGTGTCACGTGTTCCCTGCTGCAACACACACATTTAAAAGAAGTTCCTTTCCAAAGAACTGAGAACATGCTGGCAATCAAACCGCAAATCAGAAAGGTTTTTTTGAATCATCATCTTCTGAACTTGTGAGAACTTGTGACCTCAATTCCAACTGGAAACTGAAGGTGAGTGCACTTGCACTTGACAGGCCACTAATATCATCTTTACTGTGTTCGGCATCACATTCAACCCGTGTTAATTTCCTTGATCATTAATTTTCGTCGACAAAGATTAAAGTTAAAGATTTCTTAATTTTTAAACATATTATGGATTCAGTTTTTATGCACCTCAAAATGCCAATTTGTAGCCACCAACTGCACCAGTAAAACACCACATTCCATGCAATCCCCCAAATCACGGTGCCCCCAATTGCGGTTTTCCATTCTGAAGCTGACGGAAGAAGCCTGTCATCGAGTCGGTATGTACAACGTGCAAACAGATGCCCGCTACATCTGCTGTCTCAGTGAGACGGTCCAGTGCTGGATTGATATGATCTGCTAAGCTGCAGTGAGTGTTTGAGATCTTTACCTTCACTTAAAGCACTTTGAATGCTATAATCAGCGACAGAAGCTTTTAACTGACACGACATCCTCAGAGAGAGAGAAAGGGGAAATAAAGTGTATGCGTGTGTGCCAGTGTCCATGTGTAACTGGGCATTTCTGTCCCTTTGCTGCTTTCATGAGACTTCTCAGAATTTTCAATTTCAAAGATTCAATTTCTAAGATATCTCTTCCTTTCTTGCAAAACACTGCGTCATTGTCCCATACTGTAGCTGCATTCAGAGTATTTTGAAAAGAGGCAACACTGGCAGTTTCAATCTGTCCTCCGCTGAAAACCTTTGATGCTTTCAAGCTGAACAGAGAGAGACTGACCACCCAGGCTACAGGAGCTCTAGAAACAACAGGAGCTTCTGCAGCATACAAATAAGCTTTACAATCTTCTATGGACACGCACACATGAACACAATAAGATATCTATGCTTTTCTCGTACAGGTTTATACTTTGCTAAAAATACATATAAAAGACTTTCATGTTACAGGATTTAAGTTCTTTTACCCCTACAGGGACCCCAAAGCTGACTAGCTTTATGGCTCATATAGCATAAAATCATGCCTGTGTACTTCTTTTTTCTGTTACCAATACAAACATTCTGCTGAGAGCTGAGTTCTTATAATCTTGCGAACATAAAGTCATGCACTTGGTCAGTAGAAAACCATTTTACACTTCATTCACACGTGAAAAGATTAAAAAAAAAAAAACAAGAAAAACGAGCACACACAGTAATAATATTTCATATTTTCTGCATGAGCAGGTGACGCAAGCAGAGGTGTGAGGCTGATGCTTCGCACGGCTGATCCATTTCAGCTGCTGACATTCACAGGACCGTCAGCAGCATGTCTTCACACTACCTGCCATATACGGCTGGAGTGTTCTGCACTTGGAGGCATAATCATTTCAGCAGTTGTTAAGGAGAACTTATTCAGATGGAGCAAAGGCCGGTGGCAAAATTGGAAGAGGAGGGTAGTTGGCAGTGAAAAAATGTAATGCACGTGCTGCTATTTTAACAGTTAATATTTTGCATATCTGCACAGAAACGACGCAAATTTTGTGTAACAGCAGCTGTAACAGCAGTGTGTGACCGCATCTGACTAATCGATGAATGAAAGTTCAGCGACTGACGATGCAAGGAGCCGTGTTTTGGGTTTTTTTTTTTGGGGGGGGGGGTTTTGAACGAGGCAGCCAGAAACTAAAGAGCCAAAATAAAATTTTGTGATGACGTGAGCAACAGGTTGCAGATACAGATACTATATCTCTCTAAAGGCCATCATTCACTCTACAACAATGTGATAAGTCACTGCGTGAGTCCCCTGCCAACAGTTTGAATTTAATCTCAACCTCTGAGCCACTTTACAGAAAATTTCAAACCATTACCCAAGCTCAACAATTGCCAGTGGCTGCCAAGTACCTTCAAGGGAATGTCAGTTTCCATGGTAACCACGCCACCACCAGCTGTAGACCCCATGAGCGAAAAATTCTTTAACGGCCAACGAATCACAAACCTTTCTGGAAGTTTCTCCTGAGTACTGTGTTGGCCTCTCTATCTCTAAAGGACTTTTTTTTTACTCTCTGTACTGTGTGTGTGTTCCATGTTCAACCTTGTCAGCTGATGCTCACTTGCAGCTTTCTTTAGTAATTTCTTTCAGACTTTGAGAGGGCTCTATGAGACTAAATGGAAGGATGTAGTTTTTAAAGTCAGTTGAGAATCAGGAAATGAAATCTTCCCATCTGTGCATGCATCAATTTAATTGTAGTTTCTCAACTTTGATCACATCAAAAATGTTTAACCGTTTAACCATGTAAGACAGTACTGTTTATGTTATTACCTGAAGAAAGAAGATGAAAGCATTGTTGTGCTACAGTCGCACTAGTTAAAATAGTGTTTGGGGACCATGGCACAACCAAATTTATTTTGACCGTGTGAAATGAAGTTTGCTTGCTTTGAAACATTGGCTTCAGAGACGGGGAACAGGTCTGCCAACTGCTGTCCTCAAAGCATCTTGGGTTTGTGAAGATGACAATAAGGTGGAACCAGTCTGCTATCAGTTTGCAATCAAATGGGCTCACGCTGGCCATTACATGCAATCTGTTTGTGAGAATACACCAAACTCTGATAAATCTGCAGTCCCCAGATCGGTTGCAAATCTGTTGCCATCCATCCATTTTCTTCCACTAGTCCAATTCAGGGTCGCAGTGGGGTGGAAATTATCATAGTGCAAGAGACAGGATACACCCTGGATAGGTAGCCAGTCTGTCGCAGGGCCAACACAGAGAGACAGACAACCATTTACACTCACATTCACACCCACAATTTAGAATCACCAGCTAACCTAACCCCGCTAACTGCATGTATCTGGACTGTGGGACTAAGCCAGACCACCGAGAGAGGACTCACGCAGACATGGGGAGAATATGTAAACTCTTTATATTAAGCAGAAATTCACATTAGCTACTTACATTCAGAATTCACTCAGAACCTCAAATTTGAAACACAATTTCCTCTATAAATAGTGGCGTAGTTGCTGTGAAATGGCAATTTAACTGCATTAAAATATAGGTGTGCTGTAACTTTATTTTAATAAAAGAATTTAAACAGAATCCAACCAGTTGGCAACCAGATGATGATGCAGATTAATTCCAACATTTTATTTATTTGCAAACCTTTGCCACTCTGGCTGAGAGTGACTGCAGTCAGTCTCAGTCAGACTACAACTGTTTGGGGACAGGCTGCCTCCCACCAAGTGACCTGTGTTGCCCACTCAAGCTCTGGGTGACGAGTTGGTTACCCCAACTACTTGCAATCTGCTGTCAAATGCAAAAAAAATTCAATGCAATCCCCAGACAACCATTTTTTCCTTGTTGCAAAGAGGTTGCCATCCTATTTTTTCTTTAGTGTAACTGAGCCATTAGAAAAGCAATGGCCTTAAACAATGGCAGGTAAAGCACAGTTTTACTTGAAATTATGTGCTTAGATGCTCTGAGCAACACTGAAGATAGAAGAACAACTTTCCATCTTGGGAAATAAGACCAACAAGTGTAAATGCACAGGCGGGCTGAAACAAGCTCTATATCCTTGACTGAATTATTATCACCAGGTAAGTTACAAATTTACTGTTACAGTCTTCTGAAGGATTGGTGTGTCTTTACAGCATAATGAAGTAAATTCACTCAGCTCTTTATTTTTCTTCTAAGACCAAACTGACAGCAGTAAAACAAATCACTGTGGAGTGCCTTTAGTTTTGATTGCATTCCCGAGGAAACACTACCGGAGCAGTGAAAATATAAGTTAAGAAGAGTGAGAATATTACAGCTAAGCATATGTGCACAATTAAAATGCTATTTGTTTACATTTTTAAAGCGGATCAAAGTACATTCCCGGAACTGGTATAAAAGCAAAGATGAGCTTCTTGTAACCTACAGCATCGCATCTAATTATTATTAAACGAATGTTTCTAGAGTCAAAAATGTGTGTTGTTTTGCTTTTTGTGTTGTTTCCCTCTTAAAGAGGATTTGCTTCTCTCTTCTGAAGACAACAAGCAAAGGAAGAGAACTGCTCAGTGGACACTGAAGAAATGCCGCTTCAAGCAAAACAGACATGTGCCTCCCAAAGGCAAAGCTTCGCTCATCTCTCCTGCTAGTGTGCGTAGCCAGGAGTTGATAACCAGGTAGAGAGGAGCCATGTTGGAGACAACATGCCCAAACAAACTCCCACAGGATGTGGAGCGCTTCTTAAAAGCAGACAAGCCGCATCTTTAAAAACACAGCTCTGGCACTGGTTCACACATGATTTCATGACCCATGGTGTTCACACCTGATTCTCTCCCCTCCTGGGTCTTAATCAAGTTGTTTGTTTCAGAAAGACTTCATTAGTTTGTTTCTTTGATTGTGTAGCTGTGAATGCCTCTGAGTGAGTGCGCGCGCACGAGCGTACGCCCATTTAGCATCATGAAACACACATACTGTCCTTGAGAGTGCCTCCGACAAATGTAAACAAGTAAAACAAAACAAAAAAAAGCCCTCATGACGTCGTCATCATAGATCATCTTCTTACTGGGAATACAGGTCGTCGCAAGGCAGGCAGAAGTGGAGAGGGTGTTAAGAGATGTTTTCCTTTATGGAGAATGATTTGTTTGTTTTACGTTCCAGCTCGCAAGCCTCACGGGCCCTAACCTACATTACAGCACAACGACTATTAATCATTGATGATCAGACCTTTTAATATTGCTCATATAAAATGTATCTACACGTGAATAAAACAAATGAAGAGTTGTGTTCTAAAACACTGCATATTCATTTTTGGTGGAAAATTATCAGCTGGTGATTACCAAGCCTGTGGTCTCCACAAAGTCCGGGCCTAAGCAAGACATGCCTGTTTGTTTTGAGAATATAATACCAGAATTATTTTCTTACTTAGCTGATGAATTTGAAAGTTAATTACTTTATATAGTTAAATTACTATCAGACACATATTGTGTCTTTTAAGGCTATTTACAGTTATGTAACTGTAAGCTATAGTACTGTGCAAATGTTTTGAGCCACCCCTCATTTCTTCATGTTCTGCTTGGAAAATTAGAAATGCTCCATGAAAGAGCCTCCGCCATGTTTTACAGATGGCTGTGGACACTCAACAGGGCACCCTGTTGACACTGATAGTTTGGCATACCTCAGCCTTTTCTCCCTGTTTGCCTTCCTTACGCATGGCTTCTTTGACAGCCACCCGTCCACTGAGAACATTTCTGATGAGGCATTGGTGAAACAGAAGATGGATCAGCTCAAGGGCCAAATCTCAGGTTCTGTGACAGGTCTTTGCTGGGGTTTTTCCCCCTATTTCTTAAGGATGTGACATTCAGACACTGTTCATCAGCTTTTTAGGTCTGCCACTTCTTCTTTTGACCTCCACCGTTCCAGTTTCCTCAATTTTCTTTAAAGACACACTGCACGCCATATGCATATATAAGGTTTTTCTCTCATAGCTCTTGTTTCTCTCACACCTTGTTGGTTCAAAAATACAATTTCATGCCAGTCAAACTGTGGTGTTTTTGGTATTTTTCACAGATTCTACTGCTGAAGTCCACTTTAAAAATTTACAGGAATCTAGCAGTTTGGAAGCTAAATAATAAGAAATGAAATGAAAGGTGGCTTGAGACTTTTGCACAGTAATGAAGCTGTGAACTGCTGAGGGTTCGTTAGTTTATATCCATATCAAATTAATTTTCACAGTTTCCACCTGTAAATCGTATTTTCAGACTGTCTCTAGGTGTGAAGATTAAGACTGTCCTCTAACAAGTCAGTGAAACTAAAACTATGTTCAGTCACATTAATGTTTCAAACCCCGGTGCAGCGTCAGCTTCAACACGGTTCTCTAAAAACCACTGCTAACACATTTTGGTATCAGCAGCATCAACTTATCACACTTCTTTCAGACTTTATGAAGTACAGTTATTAATTTCCATTTTAACTTCAACAATATCACTACACCCTCTCAAAACATACAAAGTGTCTTTGACACTGGTTTGATAAATGTGACTGGCCAGCCTTTCAGCATGTATCAGCTTGATGAACGACTTCTATGCAAACCTGAGTATCGGTGATGTGCTTTTCAGAACAATACAATGAACACATAAATATATTTTTAGACCAAGTCCAAACACAGCCGCTGTCTCATTTGCATTTGTGATTATCAGAGACTATTTCTCTGATGTCTTTTTTTACCATTGACAAGAAGCCACTGTATCATTGCTGCTAGCTGTGTGCCATCAATCTTCAAACAATCTCTAGTCTTTGCTGTAATGTACTCCATATTTGTCACTTCTGAGACAGGGCCCAATAGTGTCTCATGTATAAAGACAGGACGCTTGGTGTCCATTTAATCTTGACAACTTTGAGAAAGCCAAGCACTTCAAGAGTTACAGACATGTCTGAAGTTCAACTTAGATGACCACTGGTTGAAAAAAAAAAGATGCACTGCCTGAAATCTCACATGAACACATGACAACAGAGTTTTGAGGTCTGCTGACACACTGCGATGGGTGTGTGAATCCCAATATAGCGAAAGTGCCTATAAGAACTACCAAAATTAAAAAGCAGATATATGAAGAGCTTGGTAGCTCTGGTTTAAAAAAAAAAATTTTATTAAAATGAACAAAGAAGCAAACAATGTATGAAGAACCACACTGGCATGAATGCACTCCTATCTACTCATTTGCATTATTTATCATGTTTACATACTTAACTTTTCCACCATTGTTTGCCCAAGTCTATCCAGTCAGCTGCATTTAGTTATAGTACAGCTAATTTGCTGTGATCATGTCTCTTTGAATGTTTCATTGGTCTTGGGGAACTATTGATCCTTGATCTCAAAATCATGCACGTTTAAAAATGGAAACCCCACAACCTCCACACCTAAAAAGCTAGTCGGTCTAGTTTTCATGTAGCGTTTCACATCGGCAGTCTTTTTTCTTCTGACACATGCATCAAAGGCATTTAAAATCTGAGAAATGGGAAGTTCGAATGTCTCATTTGAAAAAAAAAAATAATGAACCACCTCAGAAATCAAAGCTCTTGCAAATTCCAGATCTAAGGCCAATACAGAATCATCATTTAATTCAGACAGTCATTATAACTGCGGAGAAAAACATCTCCAGAGGTCAATTAACCCAATGAGTGAACTGAGAACCCTCCAGTGCAGGCATCAAATAAGCCAATATAGCAAAGACAACACACAGCAAAGCAAAGATAATACACACACACACACACACAAACGAACAGGCCAAGATAATAATGACATGACAAAAAAGCACTTGATAAACTGACACACGCTGTTTAATTCTCTCTGTCTCTGTTAAACATACTCTCGCTCACACACTGTACACATTACCAAACAGATTGCTGTCCTTTAATCACACGTCATCTTTTAATTGGAATAAGTGTGAAAGAAATAAAGGCAGTTAGATTGGCTCAGTCTGGCAGAGACGCCTTAGAGCATGAGTGCTGGAACGAACTTCATATATTCACATATGTTTTAATCATAAGGTCTTTTTACAGTCAGCCTGGAAGCGGAGGTAGCCAGATTATTATTTTTACATTCTCCATCAAAATCAGCCCTCCATGGAAAATTTTACAAGATTCACTGTTGGCTTAACTGAACAGCAGATAAAAACACTCAGTCTCTGAAGAGACTGAATTATCAGATAAACCTAAATTATACACCCAAAGGTAATAGCTAGCACAAACATAAAACTTTAATAGTTGACAAATCTCAAATACACCAATTTATTTGGCCATGCCAACAATTGATTACCTAGCACTGATTTAAACATTGCCTTGATTTTGAGGAAGAGGCCATAGACTGTATCCTTGAAAGAGCCGAAATCAGTCTGCTTATGATGGTCCAAGCGGTGTATTTGAGTCCTCAAATTAAGATTTCAAAAAACATGATCAGGAAGTAGTGAAAATGTTGATTCATCTCTATTCCTTCTGAAATGTGCTAAAGTTTGTGTCCCTGATCAAAGCGATATAATTAATTCTATGCAATTTTTCCCCCGATGGGATCAAACCAGCAGGCTCATGATAATTCTGTGTTTTATACAGTGTGATCTGTGTTGGCTGTTCCTACAGGGTTCAAACCCAAACCCTGAAAAAGCTTTAGATACTCAGGTCAGCTATACCTGCTCAGGCCACAGTGACTCATGGTCTTCATAATTAATAACACTTTAACCACAGCAAAGCCATTTCCTGGGTTACTGCATCTATCTACAACGTGCTCATTCACAGCCGTCTTGAAGTATTATTCACCATCCCATACTTATTTCTACATAATAAGTATGTGTGAGCTGCACACAATCGCTCACCGAAGTCTCAGTGTTGCTTATGCAAGCACTTTACAACAGAAAGCACACATGCATGAAGAAGCATGCATAAAAAAACCTCCTTACACACACACACATACACACAAACACACTTACATATCCCTGCCCCAGCACACACTGAAACCTTTGATTTGCGTGAGCACGGGCAGTTGTGCTGTTAGGACCTTTGGCTATTTCGGCCGTTAAATTGGTCCCAGTGAGATGTGAGAGCTCAGACCACGGGGCTGACCTCTAACTCTCCACCTATGGTAGCAAAGAGTCAGAATCGGTCGGTCCGATCAATGGCACAAGAGCAGCCAGACACCCAGCTTCAATGCAGGGAACCTCGTTGTAGTGTATCAGCGGGGAGATGATGATAATGGACAAGGCCATCTGCTTGGTGGGTCTCCTCCGAGCACACGTTTGATTTTAGGGAAAATCTTTCTGCATTTGACGGTTAAATCATCCTGGGAGCTGATTAAGGAATCAGAATTGGCTCGACTGTTTTTATTTTCTTTTTATATTATTATTTTTTAAGGAGCCTTGCCTCATTGCCTCTTTTGGGACACAATTAAATTGCTGATTCTATCAAATAACTTTATTTAAACCTCACTAAAGATGACACTAGTGAAAATACAGCTGAAGCTCTGACAGTTATTGCTCATAATTACTTGTAATAAAGCTAAAAAAGCTTGGGGTATACACAAGCTAAACTCAATGCAATATAAGACATGTAATGGACTGCCTTGTGCTGTGCTCAGAAGTGATAGCCTACCTTCCTAGAAATCCTGTAGACACTGATGAGTGTCCTGCTCCAGCCACCTTTTGTCTGGGCATTGTTTATGACACATGACTACTGCTGGGCTTCCTACTGCCACCAAAGTTACCTCAGTACACTGACAAGACTTCACACCTGACTGTTGAGCAGACTGACAGACATGATGGAAGTTATATTTGGCCCATCTGCCTGACAAAAAGAAAAAAAAAAAATGAAGAGCATATCTACCTGTCAGTCAGCTGAGGACACAACCAGGTCCAAAGCCGAACTAAACTCATTAAAAGAGGAAGCAGAGCAGAGTCAAGTGCCATGTGTGGGACAGTAATGCTGAGGTAATGCACTGCACGTCATCCGTTGGTCATTCTCTTCTACACAAACTGTAATCATGAACTGATCACCATTTCCTTAATTGTTTTGTTGCTAAGGAGAAGCAAAAAATTGCAGTTGCTTCTGTGTATTTGTTTTCGGCAGAAATAAGAATCCACAATTTACAAATGTGAACTCGTACTTTATATTTGACTAATAAGAGTGTCACACAACAAGACTTTGAATGATGCAGAAGCAGCTGATGCAAAAACAAAACTGGATATTTAGACATCTTTTTCAGTCATAGTTAAAAAAAAAAAAAAGAAGAAAAAACAGAATGCTGTACATCATAATATAGCCTCATCATACATGAATAATCTAAAGCCAATCAGTATGAAACCCTCCATCGGTCATTAAATCTTTCTGAATGGAGTCTTCCCACCTCGCTCCAACGGACCGATTCCTCACCGGCTGCTGAGATGCCAGTACAGATGGACTGAATGGAGATGAGGCCAGGAGCAGTGTCTGTGGAGCTAAACTCTTGGTGAATTGTGCCAGCAAAGAACGGCACCGCTCTGGGGCCTGGCCCATGCGTTCACTCGAGCCCTGGCAGGGAGAACAGGGGGCCCCTTGTTTGGCAGAGGCATGTTGATGGGAAACATAAAGCATTCACATGATAATGAGAGAGCGAATACATGTCGCTTCTTTCTCTCCCTCAGATAAAGTACACGTCTTTACACGGGGGGTGGCATGTGGGGGGGAGGTCAGCAAGTACACGTACACACATAAATCACACAAATCTACTGTACACTGACACAAACGCACACTGGTGCAATCGCACAACCATGAGCACTCCATCACAAACCCCTCAGTGTCTGGTGCAGAACGGCCTGATTGCTGGCCTCATCACCAAGGAGACCAGTATTAAGCGGGCACCTGGCAGAGAGTGACTGGCATTTAGCATTTAGGACCCCACAAAGCTTTCAGGCAGAATACACAGGCCCTTTTCTCAAAAGAGAGAGAGCGAGAGGGAGAGAGAGACAGGGAGAGATTAGTCACATGGATACACACAAAGAAATAAAAAAAAGGGGGGGGAGAGAGAATGAAAAACAGTCTGATGGTCACATTAAAGAGGAGAATGATTCGGAGGGGAAATAAAACAGTGATAGAGGTAAAGCGGGTAGCAGGTTAGCAACAGATAGATCAGGGACAAACATGGCTCAAAAAGCAGAAAAGGCATGAAAATGAATACATCACAGAAGGCTGAGAAGCATAAAGGCAGGTGGGAGTTGAGGAAGAAAGATTTTTTTTGTCAGCTTTACACTGACAAGTGCTTTACAGCAGTGACTAAATAGCCGCTGAGAGTCATGTGTCTAACATAAAGGATCTGAGCATTAAGAGGCGCATGTGTGATTTCAGCTGACGTCACAAACGAGGGAAGCTATTAATACTCATGCCCACCTGAGTCTCCACCAGGCTAGGGGAGAGAGATGCAGTGCAAATGAACTATAAAAATACAGCTTTTTTTTCTTTTTTCATTTTCATTCACAAGTCCCCAGGCTGAGAACGAAAGAAAAGAAGTGAAAATAGGGGAAATCAAGCATTTGGGTTGTTGGGTTCTGCCCTATTAACAGAAAGTGGAAGATCAAGGGATGGTGCAACGCATCCATCCATCCATCTATCTATTCTCTTCTGCTTATCCTTATCAGGGTCATGGGGGGGCTGGAGGCTATCCCAGCTGCCATAGGGCGAGAGGCAAGGTACACCCTGGACAGGTCGCCAGTCTGTCGCAGGGCTGGTGCACAGCAAATAAGGGTTAAGGGCTTTAACGGAGGGCGGTGGTGGTGAGCTCCAGATGTTTTTAAGGTGAGGTGAACAGTGGAAGGAGTGGAAAGGAGAGGAGAAGTTAATTTTGTCATGAATTAAACAGATAACAGAAGGTGTGTGAGGTCATCGTATCAGCTCCACCGCTGAATTAAGCTCGCAGACCTTCTCCATTATCATTTTTTATGCTTCCACGCCAGCAAAACCATATCTCTCGCATAGCCTTGAGGGAATTTCTTCAAATTTGGTGATTGAACTCTAGGATGAACTGATTAGATTCCGGTCGTCAGAAGTGAAAGTTCACCGTGGCCTCACAAAGCTAATTACATAGTAACTCATCACTCCTAGGACGTTCAGAGTTCAAGTTTGGACAGACGAGGCCATGAACTGCAACTTGGCTCGCATGAGGTGACAATACTTGTTGTTCTATTTTTTTGAACTTTTGATTTTCTCCTCCAATTTTTGTTGTCCATTTTAACTTCCCTTCCATTGTGTCACAGTTCTTCAACATCATTCTCAGTCTGTTTTCTTTCTGTCTAGTCTCAACTTGCAACGCCCTTATATACATCCTACATATAAGATTCATAATGCACAGGAACCGACTGTACAATGTTGTGTTTTTAGAACAAACAACATGCTTTCAAAATGATATTAACTGTCAGTTTATACTCGGCAATAAATGTGGTATAAACTCTAGCGGGATTTGCTAGCATTTGCAGATGTTTTATTTAGCCCATTCATTTTCTCCAAACTTCTCCCTGTATGAGTGTCAATGCTTTAGAATTGCTGCTGTGATGCTTTTTGAGGGGCAGTAATGGGCTGTTAACTGGATGAAACACAAGTTGTTACAAGGCACTGACTGAATCAACTGATTGCTGTTGCTGCAGTCTTAAAGTAAAAAGTAAAGCGAGCTGACTCTGTCCCCCCCAAAAAATTACATTTCTACACAACTAAATTGGACAAAAATATCAGGCCGCATCACTTAATCTTTCAGTCTCATTGCCAAAGTTTTAAAAAATAAAGCACCTAGCCATGCACCTGTCTGTACAAACGTGTCAAGAATTGGACGTGCCAAAGAGTTGGCATTAACATCAGCACAATAACTGTACACCAGGAGCGCTGTGGCCAAACAACTCCTGTAGGTATAATGTGTAGGTGGCCCAGTAACCATATAGTGTGTGTTTTATGGAAATGCCGTTGTGATTAAGTTTTTTTTTAGGGTAACATAATAAGACAACTTTATTAATACTTTTGACAAATATCGCAAATACACTGATGCTGAACATATCAGTTCATTTTTCTAGCAAAAAATCTTGCATTTCAAAATCATTCTGCAGTTACTAAAGTAGTTAAGTATTTAAAGTACTAAAGGTTTCGAAAGGCCAATTCAAGGAAACCGAACTGCAAACATTCCAAAATGTTGAGGATGAATATTATTGCAAAATTATTTCCAATAGCATAACAATTACTTTTTCTCTTCTGACAATATAATATCTGTTTATATGATATGACACTTTTTTCATCCTGTTCAAACACTGAAAATGTCCACAGTGTTTGAAAACACAATAACTTTGTGTTTTTGGCATCACATTCAAATCATATGTGAGACTCGGGATGCAAACCTCAGCATCGGCGTGAAGGCCTGCTTTTTGGACAATCACTATCCAGGCAGACCACCAGCTTATGAGTCCTGTGCTCGACAAGAAATAAACTACTTTGTTCACTGAAAACAAAAAAACATTAATAATATTGGAAGCAATTAGGTTTCCTCCACCACAGGCCTCCACTATAAACAAAGTTCAACACAGTCGGGCTTTCTTTGAGTTAGCTGGCTCGACAAATCCTGAAACCCCAGCTGGTGATAATGGGTGTCACGGCAGTGGTTACCAGCTATCTCTGTTAAGCCAGGCTCGGTGTGCGCTCACACAAAAGAGGGGAGTTTCACAGGTCATGTGCATCTTCATTCACACAAAATGATCCCTATGAATGATCCCTACTCCAGTCAGATGATGATGATAAAAAGGTGATAGAGGTACAGTTTGGGCTTTATTTAGTGGTTTTAGTAAGTACGCTGTAAATAAAAGAGTCGGTGAAAATGAGGCGCTTCCGACCAATTTTAAACCGAAAAACCTGCTCCTGACCGGGTCACCTATCCACATTACTGTATTACCAAGGGCACTTTTTAACACAGAAAAATCCGACTTTAACCTGAAGATAGCTTGGTAACCTATTAATCCGGCTTCATAGTACACCCCTCAAAACAAATGAAGTATCTCATCCAGCACTGTCCAACTTACTTCATCAATCTATCTGCCAGCTTCAGCCTCAGACTGTTAAACCAAATGTGAAATCTGCCAATGCTGCTGATTTGTTCTCTCAGGTTTACTTTCACAAGTCAACTGGTCCCCAGTTACTCTCACTTAAAATTCCTTAACAGTTAAGCTCTTAGCCCACCAACCCTGTCCTCCCGGAGCCTGTGATGCTTTGATAACCAGCTATGAAACACTATATCATATATGCCTCATCTCATCTGCAAGGCAAGCTTACAGTATTAATTTTTCATCTTAATTCAAACAAGGATTAATTAAGAATTGAGCCTTTTTTTTCTCCTCTTGGTGCATGGCAGTAGCGTAATCTGTTACAGTATCTGCTCTGGCTCCACCATTGCAAGCTGCATTCATGAGTCTTTATCTAAAGAGTGTTTTATTGTAACAATGGTGAATAGTCTCATGTGGTTGTGCAGGCACACTGATGACAGTTTCAATGGGTCCTGCTATTCTACACTAGGCTCATTTTAACAAAGAGCATTTTTTTTTCCCCCATTGTGCTCTAATACACAACACTCATTTCCACGTCTCTCTCATCACCCAGTGGTACAGTAATAAAGAAAAGCTACATTTCTCTCTCTCTCTGTATCTGCCTTGCTCCATCTCAGTGCCAGTCCCAAAGCATTACTCAGCTCTTTTCTACTTATTTGTAATGCACAAAAGAGGACGAACCAAACTCAAGCTATCAAAAATGACCAGAGTTGAATTCCAGCAGGGAAATCATTCCCAAAATACAGAGAAATCTTTCAGGAATGGGACAGTGCCCCGCCTTAATAAAGTACCCTCCAGCTGAGTACAATGGAGTCATTGATCATCTCGTGTCATCGTTAAAATCTTGTGTTTCATCTCACAGCTTTAATAAAGGGAAAATGTCAACCGTTTACAGGCCAGAGAAGATGGATTACTTTATATTCTGCCATTGATTATGAGCTGTTTATGAAGAGACAGAACGGGACTCACACGTCCCTTTGAGGATCCTCTATCCTGCTATCGCTGACTGAAATTGCCTTTGTTCCACAATGGAGTTTCTTTCCGCATTAGTATTATATACAGTGACTTTCTATCATCTCACTCCCTCGGCCATCTTTATGACATCACGTCACTGCAGAGCAATGACAGTGAACTGTAATTGCACATCATTGTTGCTTTGCCATAATTACAGTTGTGATAGTGCACAGGGAGAAAATGACTTAATAGTCTCTGGGTAATTACCCCAATTGACTAGATGGCAGCTAATTGGATTGTTTGACATTGTGTAAATGTCTACATCTTTGCATGTGTGAGTGTACGTGTGTATATGTGTGTGTATATGTGAGCACTTGACAAAAAACATAATAATAACCACAGAAGACTCCATTTGTGGGAACACTAAGACAGTCACATAATCACCCTTTGCAACTAATGGCATTGCATCCACATTCACAACTTTTACTTAAGGGATCCATTTGAAATTGTTTCCAAATTACTTTGGTCATTTCTTAAAAATTCATTGTCTTTTGCAAACCATTGTGATCTTCACTCTGAATTCCTGGACAAAAACATCACTCTTCAAGAGCAGATAGTTACCTCACCCAGGCCTAAAATCAAGTGATGGTATTAAAAGCATACCTAAAAAATAGATAATGACATTTTTTTCCTTAAAACTGTTGACCTCACTAAGGTTTAAACATACAGACTAACTATCACAATAGCTGTCACAATATTAGAATGTCAAACTCAACAGAAACACCCAGAAAAATACCACTTTTGATACCATCACAAAAAAAAATTACAAAGTCAAGAGGCTTTTTTTTTAAAATAATATATTAAATGTATTCAGTATATATCCCTGTTTATTTCCCGTGCTTATGATGACTTGGTACCATATTTATGTTGCTGATCAGTTAAGGTAGGCTGCCACTGTTTCTCTCTACCGGCTTGTAGACTCTTCTCAACTTCAATCTTGGATTTTAAGAGAAAGCTAACACTTTTTAGACACAAATAACATGTTAAATGTTAAATTTGTAAAATTAACACTATCAATAACATTACATATGAGTAGGACTAACAACACTTGCTATGTCGCTCCTACCTTAGCTCCAACAATAGCTGCTAGCCACTATCTCAATGATAATTTAACAGACAGCTAATGAGGATAATTGCTAATAAACAGCTAATGTTAACATGTTTGAGGGAATAACAATGTTTATAACAGTTTAATATTTCAATGTTGTTGAAACCAGTGCTTTAATCACCTCATGAAATTATTCATAAAGACCAAGGTGTTAGTCTTTAAGATGCTTTGCAAGTTTGTTGCACTTCTGTTCATGTATTCAGCTGCTAGTGAAGGGAGCGGCATGCTGTGAACTGAAAAAAAAGACATACCATCATGTTTTCAGAATTTTGCTATCGGAAAGTGACATAAATATTGGTTCTGGTAGCATCCCTACCCAAGATCATTGCTTTTTTTAATTTACATGTTCTGAGTTGGTGAAGGTGGGTAGCAGGGGTTAGCCCTGGTAGGTTAACAGATTATTTAAAATTGGCAGTAGGTTTGAAAGTGAGAATTTGTGGTTTCTGTCTCTCTGTGTTAGCCCTATAATGGACTGACAACTTGTTCATGGATGAAGTTACAAACTTATATCCCTTAACAGGCAGGCCCAACTTCTCATAATGTGTAAAATTCACACAACTTAGTTTTAAACCTGACAATCTGAACGACCAGGGGAAGGAGCCATGTTCTCGTCTTGATGCATGCCCATCAAGTACTCATGGCCAGTGATCAGTGGTCTTTGATCAATGATCAGTGGTTGTTGATCAATGGTCATGACAATTTGCATATTAATGATCAAGGAACTGACCTCACAGCCCATTGTTCATTCAGTGGGCTGGTTTCAGTTATTGTGCAAATGTACTGTTTATAAGGTTGGGGAAACCTGCAGTCAGCTGAGACTGAAGAAGTCACTTGGATGAGTGACGAAACGTTTCTCCCACTGAAAACGCTACGTCCAGATGAACAGAATCAACCTTTTGGGATCCATGTTCTCATTTGCTTAACTGGAGACCTTTGACTGGTGAATATGCTTTAAATTCATTCAGGCTCATACATGATAGCATATGATTTCACTACATGTGAATATACACTGGTTAGCCAACATTAAAACCACCTTGATTATCTCCTTACAATGTTATGTTCTGCTAGGAAGGCTGAGCCCTGGCATTCATGTGGATATTTATTTAACATGTACTGAACCTGAACACTGATGTTAAATACCCCCCTCGTGGAAAGTTCCACTGTAAGGCAAGAAAACTTGCCATGGCATACTCCAAAATTTGTTCAGAAACAGCTCAGCCGACATCATAAACAGCCCAAGATATTGACTCCAAACTGTCTTCAAAGTCCCATAATCCAAATTCAAGCATTCACAAGATGCACTACCCCATAACCTCAAGGACCCAAAGCTTGTAGTGCCAACACTCAGGTGCCAGACACCATAAGAAATCACCCAGACCAAAATTGTTTTGGCAGATGTTTTCCTTCTAGTCATTTTCTCAAGCTCACACACTTGAGTGCAATGTATGTCATGTATGTAATTCACTGTATGTAATTCAGCTTCCTTAAAAACTCGAGAATTAGCTTAGGAATCCAGCAAATGTTACCTGTCATGAGTTCATAAAACAGGCTGCAGTTCTGTGCTGAGAGTATTGTACAGCGATTGCGGAGATCTCTGATGCATTAGAGGGTTTGTTCACCCTGCACACATTCTGACCCCTTCAATGGTTTCCAATTTGCACAAGATCTGATTTTAAAAAGCATCTGCTAGCATATAAATAGCCAAGAGTTCACTCACACAATCATATTTATCTGAGCTCACCATCCATTATGTACCCTGTCACGATTTTCCAATCACAGGCCTGGCTGGCAGGCTGTCATCGACAATCAGGAGGAAATTAGCAGGCAGCAGAGCATTTCCTACAAATCACCACACAAGATCTGGAGGCCCTGTGGAAAGATAAACCTTTGGAAAGCTTCAAATCCCATCCACAGTTTGTCACAGCAGGGGAAAAAAAACTCTTTTTCAACTTTTACATAAAGAGCGCATATCAGAGCCAGTCCACAGCTGCTTCTTTTTTTCTTTTTGCTATATCGTTACAATCACTGCCTGTCTGGTTTGTGATTAAATATACCAACTTTTTTCTCTGCCCTGAAATGAAGCTGTTAAGGAAAATGAGACTTCCAGTTTTTAGAAATATTTTTGATCAAAAAAGTAACAAATATGTTAAAAAAGAAAAAAAAAACAGCAAAAAAAACAATGGAAAGAAAATTATTTGTTGTAAACCATAGCTCTAATTTTATAACTGCCCATCAGCATGCGTACACATGCATGGTCTTGCCTGTGTGCCACCAAACTGATCAAATAAAGCCAAAGCTATCTATAATCTATAAGCCAGGGTCGTAGACCAAATGACAGACATAATCTGTAGCAAAGCCTGTTTTAGCAGATGATTTGGGCCTTCGCTCCATAGTTTACACATTGTTCCATATTCACAAATCATCTCTTAGCAGCCAAGCTGGGTAGAGATCATCAGTCACGGCTCATCAGAGGAGGCAAGTAAGCAAGCAAGTGGCATCGTCCTCACTCATGTAAAAGCAACATGGAGGGTTTAATTCAGTGCTAATGCAATTAAAACTGAGAGAAAAGATGCCTAAGTGCAAAGAAGGAAAACATCTTAGGAAGTTGCCAGAGAAAGCAACAAGTCAAAGGCTTGTTTGTGAAATAATGAACGTGACGTCCTAAATTATGGACCCTTACAAATGAATGTAATTCTGTTTGTCTGTTCATTTTTTCATTCCTCAAATAAGCTGAGGAAGTAAGAATGCATGCAATCAACATGCACTTCTGTCACTTTACAGTTACACCAACTCATTCATTGAAACGGACAGTCCTTATTCCTTTAATATTGCCACAGTAATATTTAGCAATGTTTTCACAAGGGAGACAAGTTAAAGATTTTCCTTTAGTTGTTTTTGCTCTCCTTTAACACCGTCTTTCGCCACCCTCCAATTAAACAGCTATTTCTTTTCTGTTTAGCAAGAACACTGCCTACAGCTTCATTTTCCATTAACACTCTCCACTGTTATTCTTTTTTTCTTGAGCTATTTGCAGGGTGTTTTTAGAAAGCTTGCAATGCCAAGTGCTGTAATCTCTGTATAGACAGAAATGGGTAAGGCTTTACCTCTCAGACGCACAACCTTTAATGAGACACAGCATTAGCCTCGAGGTGACAAAATCCTCTTTTCTGAAAAAGATGGACAACTCTGTGTTGCACAGGGATCCCATGTGAGTCTGGATCACTGCATCTGTAGTATTGGGAGGCACACCAGCCTAGCCAATCAGTCATTGTCACTTGGTATGTTTTGTATGCTCATTCAGTCTTGAACGAGATGCCATCAATCAAAGAGCCATTATCCTTTTTTAATGGTGTCATAATGAAAACAGTGTCCTTCTCGAAGGCTGTTGAGTTTCTGTGTTTCTACCATTTAACCCTTTCTCCCAAAAAGATGATACTGGCAACCTCTGTAGCCTTAATGATGAGTTTTGATACCTCAATACATATCAATAAAGACATGGTTTGAAGACCATTAGAATAGATTCTAGGTTTATTCCAAAGGTAGCTGCATAGGCAAAGACCACCCTCACTGACTTCAGATGCACAGCCAGTCATTCTGTTCTATAAGCAGGCCTGAAATGAGACAGAAACTGCTCGGTTCAGAAAAGAGCTTCAGTTGTCACGTGTCAATGTGTGGCTGGCAGAGTGCGGATCCAATTGCAGACTTGGAGACAGGACTGAATTCTGAACATGGCTGAAAGCAATGTAAGTGACGAGAGACAGGAAGCAGAACTGAACATAATGCACACGAGACAAGGGACTATCAAAATAAGACAGGAAAGATAACAAACTCAGACAAAGAGACCCAGACTTGAGACACAGGAACAGAGTAACAAAACACAAAGACATGACTCGAAGAGGACACGAGACTCACCTGAGACAACTGCAGAGACACCGAACAGAGAGAGAAAGAGGAAAACATGACAGGGACCACAGAAGAGGATAACTAAATATTAAAAACTAAGAAGATAATCAGATACACACTATGAACTTAACATGAAACTGGACACAGACCAAAGGTAAACAAATACAGAGATAAAGGCTGAACACTCAGAGACAAAACAAGGACCGTGTGACAGGAGAGGCGACTTACATCATTACAGGATTAAGGACTAGGAATTTAAATTACAAAACTCAGAAGACTAAATGTTAGAACTAGAACCTAAATTATTTCACAAGTCCAGAAATAAATCCAAAACCACCAAAAGTCAAAATACATGGCCTAAAAGCCTAGGATCCTCACATCAGTAGGCTTCAGTAGGTACTTCTAGTAGTCTTTCAAGGGTTAAAGAGTTAACCGCCCTCACAGTTGATGTCTGTGGGATAAGCTTGAATGTGGACCAACATTCCATTATTGTGTTATGCTTATTTAAAGCTCCTGCAATAGCTAAAATCTACTTAAAAGGCTTTTTGTAGTATAGTGGACAAATAGGGTGCACACACACACACACACAAAAACTTACTGTGTCAATGGGGTATATGGCAATATGACTATCTGGCATTATCAGATAAGTCTGTGAAATACCCTCGTGATGTTAATGCATGAGGGAGGGTGGTGGGAAGGACGTGTGTGTGTGTGTTTGTCTCTTTGTGTGAGTGCATTGGTATCTCTATGTGTTCCTGCGCGGCCTTGAGATAGTAATAGTGAATTTAGCGCCTCGCATTCGTCGATTACTACTTGATAGTGCAAACACAAAGCAGTAATCAGAGCACTGGACAGTGTTTCCTGGCCCCCACCATCCGTCCCAAGGCTATCAGAGAAGGCAACCAGATAAGACAGTAAAGACAAGGATTAAGGGTTGGAGTGGCACAGAAGCATATGGTGCCCCCCGATACACATGCCCCTTATACTGCTGTTACACAAACACCACTTACATGTTTGACACAACTAGCAGGTCTCAAAGGACGTACGAAAAGAAATTCTCTTCTGTTTCTTACTTAACCTTTAAAGTTTACCGTGAAAGTACAGTGAAAGCTTTTAGTGGCTAAATCTTTGTTTTGCTAAACAAACTTCTCAGACTATGTTATGTCGCTGACAAGTTACAAGGTTAAATTAATTTTATTATTCTTTAACTAAAGTGCTCAGCAGTTATGTTATAGCTTTATTTAAAATTTTGCAAATTTTCTTGAAATATCATGATAGAATTTTGAGGATATATCTCCCACCCGTAATCTATGGCCATCTGTAAAACATGGTGGAGGCTCTGTCGTGGTTTGTGGCTACAATTCAGCCAGCGGTGTTGGAGATCTTGTCAAAACTGATGGAATTATGATCAAAGAAAAGCATCAACCAATTTGGAGCCACCATGCAATACCATCTGGAAAACATCTGATTGGCTAACAGCTTCATTTTTCAGTAATAACAATGATCCCAAACACACTGTCAATGCAGTGAAAACACACCTGGACAGAAAAACACACAATGGAACACAGACTGGCCTCCCCAGAGCCCAGCCTTCCATAGCACTGAAGCAGTGTGTGATCATCCTGATGGAGAACGTAACAAAAGGGCGGTATATACAGTACTGTATGTCTCAGGAAGGTGAGACTAATAATCTTTTCTTTTTTTATAAAGGCCCTTAATGGTCTTTTTAACTCTTCCATAGATGTGTTGCTGTCTTTGAATGGGTGTCATTTAAAAATGATCAAAGGATTTATGCTGCCTGTTTTTAATAAGCTTGAAAATCCACTTTCACTCAGCTGCAATAGTGATTTTCATGCACATGCACAACACTTTATAGATAGCCTAATTTTGACCCCATCAAAATGTAAAGTTTTAATTTAGTCTTGTTTTAATTTAGTCGTTGCTTTCAGTTTTAACATCTTAAAAATTATTTATTCCATCAGTTTCATTTTCCATTATTTTGACCCAGTTTTTATAACTTTAGTCTTCTTTTTATTTATTGGTACCTGCCATCTTTTTTTAATGAAATAAATATTCCATCCCTTCATTAATTTGTCCAACCTTTCTACTAACAACCTTGGATTTTATTGGAAGAAGCAGAAATAACATTCTAAAAATGAATAAATCACTGTCAGATCTTGCAAAGGATCGTGCAGCCAAAGCTGTAGTATTCTCTCTGTCTCTCAAATCAATATAAAATATCTTTTCTACTCAAAAATATGTTAACATGTTATGCTAATTGTTACTGCTGCAAGAATAAAATGTGCTGTTTAATGAGCCGTAGCTAGAAAGCTAATTAGCTAACTAGCCTGCAAACTGCTGTGCACTTTTCCCCAGCGACTCTGTTTGGTCGCTTGTTTACTACGTTAAGGATCAGGACAGGATGTGTCTTCATGGTTTTAAATTAGATAAAGAACTGTGCTTAGCTAAAAAAAAAAAAATAAATCATGTGGGTTCTTGTTCAAAGTCTGTAGCTCAGTGACTGCCTTGCTTTATGCAAACAGTGACATAAGACGCCCCATCTAATTAATCAGATGAATTAATACAAATCTACCGAAGCGCCATCATGAAAACAGAAACTATAACATTCTTCCACTGGTATGAGTTCTTCCTCAAGGAAGAACACAGTACATACGTATGCTGTCACTGCCAATAAAACACGCTATTTAATTTCAGCGGGAAGATTCAAATTGTATTTCAGGAATGATTAGATTTTGAACTGCTCATATTTTTAATCTGATTTCCTTCGTTGGGCAACAAAATGAACACAGATGCATTGCCTTTTCTATCAAAAGTTAAAACAAGTCTCACGACAAAAAGGTTGCAGGTCCTACCCCCTTCTGTCCCAACCCGAATACCCTCTAAGCACGAAACCTCCAACAGAAACAGTATTAGCCAAAAAACTCACAGAACAGAAATTACAAAAGCCTGATTAATGCAGACATCAACCCCAGATCAAACAAACCAAATAACCACTTTGTAACTCTAATTCTATATACAGTCCTTTTAGGCCTCAGGTGGCTCTGTGTGTGCCTGAACTTGTCATCCTCACATATGGGCAACTAACAGCTTTTCTCTCTATGTTCGTGTAGGCATGTGCATGTTCTGCAGAGCTATGTCTGTGTTTACAAGTGTATCTGAATGTGTGTATGTGCAGTATAAAGTGTGTGTGTGTGTGTGTGTGTGTGTGTGTGTGTGTGTGTGTGTGTGTGTGTGTGTGTGTGTGTGTGTGTGTGTGTGTGTGTACTCCCCCACTTAGAAAAGTCCCACCTGGTGCCCCCTCCTGTTCAACTGGATACAACAGAGACAACGTTAGGGTGAAGTCTGCTGTAACAATGCACAGATGGGATCTCGATCTCTCTCTCTCTCTCTCTCTCTCTCTGTCTCTCCCTCCCTCCCTCTCTCTCTCTGTCCCACTCTTTTCCTCTCGCACAGTGCGCCTAATGCGCCATTCTTCCTGGCTGTTCACATGTATCAGATTTGACATGCTCACTCGTTGTCTGCAAGGACAGAACAACCAGGGACCACTTTTCAGTCTCATCCTCATCCCTGAAAAGTCATTTGTGTTTCGGCAGAGTGTGTGGGAGGGTAGAGCAATCGAGGCAGGGAGAGAGAAATTTTGACTGTGAGCGAGAGTCACGGAGAGAAATAGAGAGGGGGGGAAAAAAGGAAAGAGACACAGAAATCGGGACAGTGGAAGAGAAGGTGATGTCGAGCAATAAAGCGGGTGCGAACGCAGTGAGCACAGCGAGGACTGAGCGAAATGTAAAGAGGATATAGGTCACGATATAGAGAGGAAGAGAAGCTGGACATTTTGGAACAATTTGAGTGAGCAAGAGAAAGTGTGTGGACGCATAACACTTCTGAAAAAATGAGGCTCTAAGGGCACTGTACAAAAGAGGGACTAATAATGGAACTACAGAGGGCTGCTGCCTACAGCCTTTCCTGCAGGGAACAGGCAGCCAGTTAACATACATTTACTGAGAGCCAAAGTGTGTCACACCTAAATCTAACCTTGCACTACAGCAGGTCTCCTTCTTTTCTGGTCCTTACTGAACTGCTAAACTGAATGCAGTGGTTCATGTAAGCATGATGCTGATGACATAATGACATAAGAGGACATAATGCACGTGGTTCTTGTGCACACCTTGTAAAGACATTTGAATTTCAAAGGAATAGTTGAGGTTATTACCACTTGATACCTGCTGTCTTTATTTTAAGTCCTTCTGCTCACTTATGGTTATATTTTACCCACCATGGTTTTTGTGAGGGGCTTTTTCTTTACTTTTTCAATAAGACCTCCCCACTGAAAGCTTGCCTAATCAATCACAGTCCATGCGGTCACTTTTAATCAGATTTTAAGAGATCAGAGATATGTTACTATATTTTAGATCTGGCTACAACAAGCGATGTCAGCATGTTCCAAGAATTGATTCCCAGAATGCATTAAATCGAAACCTGTCTTTACCATCCTGCTGCCTTTTGAAGGGTACTTCTTGAGGATTCTGAGAGTACAGACATTAAACTAGAGAAAAAGCAGAAATACTGCAGCAGTGTTTTACCCCAACAGCTAGTTTATGAATTACCTATGGCAGTGAAAAGCCCTGGGCATATTTAATGCAGGAGAATCTGTCCCTTTTTTATCTTTCTTTTTTTTTTTTTACTTTTTTCCCACTCTGTTTTCTTTCCCTTTCCAAAATTCTGCATTTTTCCCTGCATTAGGAGAGTAACAGCCAGGGTTGTCAGAACAACAGGCACATGGTTTCAAGTTGAGTTCATCAGCCCACCCTGAACACATTTCTCCAAAAAGAAGCATGTGAATTCATTGTGAAACATAAAGGATCAAAGCATTTTCACATAACTATCACACTGATTTCAGGAGGAAAAAACATTATTAAGGAAATATTCTTGCACAAAGAAAGAGCTGCATGTACAGCAGCAAAAAACTTGCAAATGGTGATGAGTTTTCCATCTTTTCTAAACCACGTCATGTCTGAGACCTCTGAACCTTAAAAACATAAAGGAAAGAAGTCGTTTCTGCAGGTTCAGTCAGCCAAGTGTCCAACAATCAATGTAGCAATTACGGAAGAGCGTAGAAAACCCACTGAGTCCAACACTATACAATTTAGAAAATTATATTAATCTAGTGTATGAAATTATGCATAGCATATTTTTGGAGACTGCACAGTTATCTGATGTAGACAAACTGACTGGAGCACCTCGCACTCAAAGCAGGTCACAGGATTGGCAGCAGCTCCCAGTGTGACACCAGCCGGTTCAGCCTCTGGGTTCATTCAAGTGCTGTAAGGTCATTTAGTCTTTGTTTAGATCAATTTAGAATCAATTTCAAATTAGTGATGCAAGGCCACTGTACTCCAGGGAGTACAGTTGAAAATACCGATGTATAGTCCGTGCTTCAGGACACACTCTTGTAAAAAAGTCTAGGACGCACTCACTCACAAGTCCTACTCATTTGTCACTGCTAGCAGCTTGCATGATCATTATACATGTAACTACAGCTGCAATCAGAGCAGAGTCATGGCCTATAATTTTTGTGTGTGGGGATATTGTTTGATGCAGAGCAGCAGTTTGTAAGTGGTTTTGAAGAGACTGGTTGACAGCTTTATTGGGGTTTTGGCAGTATTAAAGTAACGCATATGTAAGCACAAAGAATAAGACAAATGAAAAACAAATGTTAAGGCCTGACATCTGCTGACACCAGGCAGACCTAAGCTATTACAAAAAAGACATCACGGATAGCCAGTGTTTAGCGATTAGCCCACTTAGCAGCACTTGTGCAACATGGAGGAAGGCAGCAATTTTCGAAAAGGTGAGAAAACTTTATCTTTGCATTTGACTTTGATTGCAGTCTGTTATAATTAAAGTCCTTCGGCACTTGCATTTATGGCTTTCACTCATATTTATCTATTACTGAGATCTACTCAAACTCATGTATTGCCATGAACTATGAAACTAGCTATGATTTTTGCTCCATATTGCCTCGCCTTTCCTCAAGCCACCCACTGTATCTGTCAGCTTGCACTTTAAATGCAACTCCAATTACTATAAAGGAGCAGTGTGGCGTTTGTTCTTGCACTCTGCTAATCACTAATGCTCTGAAATCTCTCAGATAAGGAAGCTTGTTTTTAATGGAGTCTGGTGGTTCAAGGAGGAAAAACTTGCTCTCTGAGTGCTGATTATCATAAAAACATGTGCTTTCAGTACACAGCCCTCAATTTAATCATGACAGAAACCCACTTCAAGGAATTTAAAACTTAGGAAAACATAGGAAAATGTTTCACCTAAGACGGCTATATACATCACATGAACATAAACGTCCCCAAAGATTTAGTGATATAGCTAGGCAGAAACATGATAGGCCACACCTTCTCCAATCATACAAAAGGAAAGCCAAAATATGGCTGCCTTCTTGTACTGCATAGTAGTGAGTGGGCAGTGAGAAACTGTCCAGTCCTTATACAATATGAGTGGAACTAGTACACAATACTGAAGGAATACAAGACCACCTAAAACATCTGGATGGAAGTGACTGCATATCATTGGTCACTTGGTAGCTGAACAGTGTTTGCATTGAAAAACCAATCATAATATGACAGCTGATACAACTTTGCAAACTCAAGCACACCCTGTATTTTATTGGGCTTCATGGCCTCACAATAGCAGTGTGTATAATTCTTTAATGATTCAATTTGTGTGTTCCCCTGGATAAGCTAGAGGAGGTGGCTGGGGAGAGGGAGGTCTGGGCTTCTCTGCTTAGGCTGCTGCCCCCGCGACCCGGCCCTGGATAAGCGGGAGAAGATGGATGGATGGATGGATGGATTCAATTTGTCTCCTGAAATGCTCATATTTGGATCTTCTCGCTATCATTCCAGTTTACTTTAAAACAGTTGAAGTTTGATTGCAACATGTTAATGTACAAATGTCTTTAGCCACCGTTGATTTCTTTAGATTTTTCTTTTCTCTGAGTGAGGCTTGTTTATCATTTTTAAAGTGGTCGTAAGGCTGAGGTGAATCATCCACCTCACCTCAACATTATTGAAGCAGTGTGTAAGATTTTCTTGATGGAGAACAGAACAAAAGGCACCCAACATCCAAAAAGGAGCTTTGAATGTGCTTCAAGAAGGCTGGAGAAGTATTCCTGAAGACTACTTCAAGAATTGACAAGAAAGCTTGGCTAAGCGAGTTCAGGCTCTGTTGAAGAATAAAGGCGGTGCTACAAATATTGACTTTTAAGCTTTTAGGAATTGTACAAACTCTGTTTTTGCCTCACATACTGTGTTTCCATTCATGTGTTATATGTATTGATGCACTATGTTCTGTTTTCTTACCAAAATATAAAGAAATTAGAGGTGGCTCAAGACTTTGCACAGTAATATACTTCAGATTTGTCTATAAGCCATAATATTTCAGCTCTATTCATTTCTTTGTTTTGTTTTTTTCCTAAGGTCACTGTTTACATTGCTTTACTGTAAAAGAAAATATGGTAATGTGGGTTAAAAAAAAAACTAACAAATATTAGTTATTGGTGTTTTATGTGTTTTGAAAAATTGAACTCTACACAATAAAAAGTGAGGGTTAACATAATTTTAACAAACCTTTTTTAAATTTATTTTTGAGTTGGTGCAACTTAGCAAGTCACAAGGCTATTCACAAATTCAGTCTATACAGCAGAGTGGGAGTCTACCTAATGAATCTAAGAGACACTCTGATGGTCTGCGACTGGGAGTTTTGGGATTGGTGGAACAAACTGATGGAGTCATTACAGTCCAAGGGAAACCTTGATCCTTTGGGATCAACTGTAATTTATTTGGCAGGGGAATAAGAGGGCCCAAGCACAAACAGCCTGCCTGTTAGTGCACACCTGCGGGAATAATGTGTGCACGGGAGCATTTCCTTTCACCATTGATCTGAGCTCATAAAGGCTTACAATAATGAACACAGCAGCTATTCTTGGTAATACCAGAGATCAGCTAAATGACCATCAGGCAGCCACTGACTGAAAGCTGCAATATATCACACACACACACAAGGAAGTAAATGGTGTTGGAGAGCTGGTGTAAATTATAAGACAATTAATAGGAATTGTTAGAGACATGAAAAGTTTAAAACTTGGACCGCGCAATTTTTAAGAGGTGCTAGATAAACAAAGCAGGAAAGGCCCTTTTTTTAAAGACTTTTACCTACTACAACTGGCCTACGATGAAAAAGAGGATGAATCTGGAATTGAGTTAGTGTTTTATTTTTGGGGGGGGGGGGTTTGTGATACTGATGTGGCGTCAGGGAGGATTTTTTTCAAGAGCCTGCATAGACACAATACTTATTCTGTTAGATCAAAGTCTATGGAAAGCCCCAATTTGTGCCTGCAGTTTCGCTGACTGGCATGCATGACTTTGCTCACATTTGCTGGATTTAAGAGACAGATTTTTTTTTTCCCCACTTTTGTTGTACAGCTAGAGCTTTTGAAACAACAGTTACATAAACTTACAGCAGTTCTGACTCATGAGTAAACACGAGTTTACTTGATAACTTAAAAAAAAAAGTTGTAAAAGTGGTCATTACAGCGCAGTATCTACATGATCCAAACAACTCCCGAGCAACTTATTTAACGAGCGAGTCAGGAGCCCTGTCAAAACCTCAAGAGCCAGCAAAGCAAAACTGCTCATGTTGTAGCGCCCTGAAGGAGAGGATCTTCAGGGTGCCACGACAAGAGGAAGACATCCGCCTTAAATATGTATAAGCCTCGGGTTCACCCACACACTCGAAAGGCAAATCAAGCTAAAAGACGCTCTCATCCCAATGCCTCAACCTGCCACAGTGTATTACAGACGAAGGCGCTGTACAAATAAAGCATGTAGATTAAATTATGTTTTTGCGATGTAGCCATGAATTACTTTGTCTCTTTTTTTCCAGCTTTTTCGAATGATATCACCTCCTCTGCACCTGTAAACAAACAAAAAAAAAAGCCCCATTGCAAGACTGTAGTGATTCATTTCCATCTTTGAGTCACGAAGCCGACCTGCCTTTTCAAAGACTCATAAACTAACATCAGCTCTCACAATGGCACGATTGTCGCACTTAATCCACGATGATCTCTGTGCTCGGAGCAACGATCTTGTGGCTGGAGCACAACTGAGATGAAACCGGCCGCTGTTCGAAGTGCCGCAACGTGTCATAAAGTAAAAGTCGAAAAGCTTTAGTCACACACTTTCTCCGCTTACATATGAAATTAGCCTCTTTTTTTCATGTAATAAATGACAAACACAAATCTAAAGCAAGTTTGACAACTGCACTGACTACAAGATGAGCTTCTGGTTTATTACGTGACAGGAAAATTTCCCCGACACTCCGTTTCGCCATCTAACCCAAATGCAACTAAAAGCCTCACTGATCGCACTGTTGCATTAACAGCATCATCCTGCTTTTATTACATCCTCGTGATTTCCTCATTTGCCACTCTGATTAGAGGTACAACCAACCCCAAAACCTCAACGCTCCAAACCTCCAAATCTCTGTGAAGTGACCACATCAGATGTTTGCCCCAGA
>VVHJ01007940.1:121892-137681 GCA_015107715.1 Tylochromis polylepis | reverse complement strand
GGGAAGGAAAAACTCCCTTTTAACAGGAAGAAACCTCCGGCAGAACCAGGCTCAGGGAGGGGCGGCCATCTGCTGCGACCGGTTGGGGTGAGAGAAGGAAACAGGATGCTGTGAACACATGCTGTGGAGGAGAGACAGAGATTAATAACAGATATGATTCAATGCAGAGAGGTCTATGAACACATAGTGAGTGAGAAAGGTGACTGGAAAAGAAAAACTCAATGCATCATGGGAATCCCCCGGCAGCCTACGTCTATTGCAGCATAACTAAGGGAGGATTCAGGGACACCTGGTCCAGCCCTAAATATATGCTTTAGCAAAAAGGAAAGTTTTAAGCCTGATCTTAAAAGTAGAGATAGTGTCTGTCTCCCGAATCCAAACTGGAAGCTGGTTCCACAGAAGAGGGGCCTGAAAACTGAAGGCTCTGCCTCCCATTCTACTTTTAAATACTCTAGGAACAGCAAGTAAGCCTGCAGTACAATGCACTGTATAACACCAATATGACGAAACATCCAATGTAACGTTGTGAATGCTTTTAGGGCTGCCTTCAGGGAAAAGAGGCATCTGCACTGAGCTGCTTCAAGCCTCATTTTAGACGAGCTGTACATTAACTAGAAATAAAGAGCACTTTAAATCCAAACACTCACTTCTTTCTTCTGTCTCCAAGTGAAGCGGATATGTGGCATTTTCAACTTCGACCTTTGTGGTAATGAAGAAACGTGACTGTCCTTTAGTAAAAGGTCATTTCACGGTGCCTCAGCTTTAGCGGACAGTTGTGACTGCAAGAGAGTGGGAATGGTGAAGGACTGATGGAGTTTAAAAGGATTATGGCGGATAAGAGGAAACATTAAGTGTGCCAACAGCCTTTACTGTTAATTTCATGGCATTTGCCCACCAAAGGGTCATGTATGAGTCGGGAAGTGGTATCACAAGTTTTCAGTAGTTTGACGCCTCATTGAGTATCTACCACTGCCAGTGTCTGAACTCATATAACAATACATTGTTGTTTTATGTCTTTCTTTGCACAAACCAAAAAGGGAAAATTAATACTTAATTACATGTGCAAATTTATGTTCATCAATATGCGTGTATCCACTGTAAATTGAGCAAAGTACCATTAAGTAATTTCCATCCACTACTACTTCATGTTGTTCAGCAGTATGACTGGGGCACCTGTAATGTGTCATTTCAGTTTCAGTTGTAGAATCACAGCTTATCCTACATTTAGGGTTACCAGTAAATCCAGCATGTGTCCATAAGGTTAAAACAAGGAAGCATGCCATTGTTTAAACATTATTTTTTTCTTCTTCTTCTCCTTCTTCTGCAGATCATCTGCCTCCATTCTGTCTCTAGCATCCCCTTTTGTCACTGCAACCCTCTGCATACCCCCCTTCACTACATCCATGAATTTTCCCTGGAGTCTTCCTCTTTTCCTCCTGCCTGCCAGCTCCATCTACAACATCCTGTGCCCAGTGTATCCACTTTTTCCTCCTCTGCACATGTCCAAATCATCTCAGCTTTGCCTCTCTAATTTTCTCTCGAAACTGCTCAGCCTGAGCTGTCCCTCTGCTAAACTCATTTTTAATTCCACAAACTCCCAACAACCATCTTACCACCACTCCACCACCTCCAGCTCGGCCTCCTGTCTTTTTTGTTAGTGCCACCATCTCCAAACCATACATCAATCAGCCAACGTTATGACGGGTAAAAGTTTGTTCGTTTTCCCAGGAAATGAGAGGCAAGGCTGAGATGGTTTGGACATGTGCACTTGTTTTGCTATACCCCTTTCACTCTGAACCAAAAACATACAGTGATGCACTTTTTTCAAGGGTTTGTTGGAAATAGGATAAAAGCTGCTAGTTTGGCTGAAATGTCCAATTTATTCTTTAATTATTATGTAATAGAAATATGTGGAACGGCCCAAAGTGAGACAAAGGAAAGGATGAAGGGGTAAAGGCTAAGTGAGAGAAGGGTGATCCAAAAAGTAAAAGATGGAGAAAGAAAGTTCGGAGACAAGAAGCAGGGAAGAGAAGAAGATGAGGCCCATGCTTCCTCATCTCCACAGCTGATGCTACTCTCAGCCAGAGGGTTTCAAATAAAACACACACACAAACATACTGTATTAGCCTGTTCACCACACATATACACATATGCGCACAAACGCACGCAGGTGGGACAAAGGAGTGTAGTGTGCCAATTTGTTGTGCCCTTGGTCCCCTCTCGGGAGGCTCACAGGCAGGCATCCAGCCATGCCAAGACTGGCACTAGTCCCGCAAACACACACATAAACCTTTGCGGTTACTACACTGTGGCTGCAGGCACTGCTGTATCAGGGTTTTGTATGTGTGTTTGCCCATGTGTGTATTCGTGTCTGTTTGCTGCTGCTTCTCTCCATTTTCATACACCACAAGAGTCAAATGCTGAAGAATTGGGAGCATGTGAAAGACACCACAGCCCTTTTCACACACATGGAAGAGGCAACTCACTTGCTTCAAATAACTGCACGAGGTTGTGGTTCACACTTAAGTCTCTCTTAAGATAAAGAAGTTATTTTTTTTCTTCTTCTTCTGCACACAGTGAAAGCACTACCAAAGAGCAGCTGCATTTTGAGACTGAACGACGAGCGGCTGGAAGATTCGTCTTAATTCTGTCACATCCTGCCTCGTGCACACACAAAAAATAAATGCTAACTAACTAAAAGATCATCTCCAAGAGTTCATCAGTACTGACAGGAGACAGAGAGGTTGGTGGACATATGAAGTTACAGGAACTACTGAATGTGAAATGATCTTCAAACATCAACTTTTTCCATTTGCATCTGACATATGAAGCTGATACCACTCATAAGCCAGTGTATTACCTCTGCTCATGAAATGAAATGAATTAAGATTCAACTTATAACGCCCACAAGTAGCTAAGGTGAACCTGTAAATGTATGCAGATTCTTGACATGATCGTGCATGGCCTAACAAGTGAGCTAAAAAGATGTTAAGTCTGTAATTGTTGGTTAATTAGCTCATTTCACTATGTTATAATTCAAATCCACAGCTTGTCCTTCATAACAGGGCCATAACAGGTTCCAGTGGAATAACAGCTGGCAGCTATTTTCTCCACGTTCAGCTTCAGCTCCACACTTTTACTCTTCAGGGACACTTCAACCTCCGAGGACTTTGTCTGCTGATCCAACAAGACCATTTTTGCTGTTCAAATATGATTTCTGAAACAAAACCACAAGTCCTGCTCCGCCATTCTGTTCTTTCTCACGCTGTTAATGTCATTGTCGCTGTCCTCTGGGCCAATTATGCAGTGTGTATTGTCTGATTGGACCGCATATTGTTTCAGCAATCAGTACCACCGTGTGACTGTATGTGTAAGGGATTATCTGAATGTGTATAATTTAGTGTCTGACGCGATAAGTATCTGTGCAGTGGAGGATGGAGAGGATAGCAGAGATAGTAAGATAATACAGAAAGAAAGAAAGACCTGACTCCTGTCTTTCCTGTCTTTTCAGGGGCCCAGTCTGACTCTAATCAGGGAGGCGCAGGACTGACTGCACTCAATTATTCACTCATTAGTCAGCAAGCAGGAGACACTGCTGAAGGCTGTGTTCCCCGCGTTGTCACAGACATCCTCGCTGGCCGGTCATTTTTTGAACTTCTTACATTTTCAGGCTTTTACTTGCAAACCATTGTTTTCCAACTTAGACGTGAGCAATGCGGTATCTCTGGAATCTCTGTGATTTTAAATGTCAACATTGCAAAAGATATTAGATGACACAATCTGATGGCTCTAAACCTGAAAAAAAACACACACACATTGTTCCCTTTTTACACACAGGACTGGGAGACTGCCAAAAATCAAGTCCTATTTGTCTGTTTGCTTTTTCTGTTTGGTTTTTCTTTGACACCATCACTACCATTCAGGGGAATATAGCTAGACAGTATTGCCCTCAGCAAGGACTGGATTGGCAACTCAGACAAAATCGATGTCTCTAACGCAGTGAGCTGTAAGGGAGCAAACTATCATGGAAAAATTCTGTTGGTCATAATGGCTGGCTAAATTGCCTGTCTACATTGGCTCCAAATGTTGTCTGGGTGCCATAGCCTTGACTTACCGCCTGTGGAAAAGTTGGCTCCCCATTAGAGGCCACGACTCATTTCACTGGCATGGTTTACTGAACCCCACAGAATTCAGTGGGTAGATGGACAGAAAGGGTCTACATGTGTCTGGGCCCTCTGAGGAACAGCCTCTTCAATTATAGCCCTCGATTCTGTTATTTTACCAGCTGTGATAGTCAAGCTGGTGTTTTTTTTCACCATGTGAGTCTGTCTTTGTCTCTGTGTGTGTACATATCAAACTCTGGTTTTGATGATACCTACTGTGGCAAGAGTTACCACAAAGGCAGTTTTGAGTACTCTGGCAGTCACTCAGTCATGCAAGTGTCAGTCATGAAACTTTGTCGGTGTGGTTAAGGTCAGCACAGTGAAGATTAGCTTGATCCACCCTGATATCAAGTGAAGTCTGCTGGAAATATGGAGTTCAAGGGGCATTTGTTCCTTCCCACACTGCTCCCCTGTCCTACAGTCTTTATCATTCTTTTAGTATTTGTAACTCCCCACTTTATAAACCTTTATGTTGTGTGACAGTGCAATTTTCACAGGTGATCCTGCTACCCCTGTATTTATATGTTTGGCTAAGAAGTGCTAAGCATAAACGTAAGAAAGATAAACCATAAACAAAGCTAAAACAAAAAGCTAGTAATTTTTTTTTTCAGTGGTTCTTTCTGTTGAGATTATTGTTGATGTATGTTTAGCAGCTTCTGTACATGTGCAGACAGGTGTGTCCACACACTTCATTTTTTGCTTCTTAGTGTAAAAATCTTTAAAACACTGAAATATCAGGAAAAAAATCTCTTAAGAAAAACAATACTGAGAATAACAGCAATCATCTAGGCTGAGTGGGCTAAAATGCCCCACTTTAAAACTATTTTCTCAACAAAAAAAAAAAACCCATCTAACTCTCCAAGCTTAGGTTAAAAGGGTTTACACACTTTCAACTGCAGCACCCCGAAACTCTGACTTCAAGGAATTCTCAAGAATTTCTTTAACTTTCTTTGATGGCAAGATAAGTGTTGTTATGTTAAAGTCAGGGCATGATGCAAAAATGTCTTTTGAGCTTCTTGTTACAAGTATTTGATTGATAGAAATCAACTTAAAGCAGTTTTGAGTCATTTCTTTAATAATCTTTCACATTACCTTTGAGGTGTTTACAGCTCTTCATTCACCTGCACGCTCATCGGCCTTTACTTGGTCTGATGGTATCTTAATTTCTCTCTTCGAACATGGTGAAGCATCACAGACTCACTGGCTTTGTCTGTTTTGGTTTTCGACCTGTTTCAAACAGTTCAGGTGGATTTCTCTAAGCTCTGGTCGGTCTTTACAGCAGAGCTGTCTGCAGGGTCTCTTTGTATGTTCCTTTGTATGTTGTATGTTAAGTGGACCAAAATCTGGTGATGCAATCACAAAGTGGGGCCTTGTTTCCCTTTTGGAAACAGATTCAAGTCTGAAAAGTTTGTAAAAACACAGATCATTCATTTTTTTAGGTTGTTTACTAGAGTTAAGTATTCAAGAGTTGGAAACAACTATGAAACTGAGACAAACTCGACTAGAGGGGCATCACCTGCTAATGTAGCATCAATAGCTTGGTAGTTTGTGCATAGTCTTAGTGACAAACAGACAAAGAAACAAACGGTACAATCACATGTCTCATAGCTATTATACACATCTTACAGAGTCTCCTTGTTGCAGCTTTCTACAGAAACTTAAAAAAAAAAATAGGGCCATAAATGCTTTTCTTGTGAAGTACAACAGTCTTAAGTTGGAATTATATGGCGTTCCTTTGTTAATTTTATATTTTAATACTTCTCAATCAAGATTCTTCTCAATCTTTCACCGACATGAAATTCCCAGCACACGAAATGTCTGTGGTAGTTTTTAGCCTTTATCGTTTTAATTTCTGAAGATGTACATGTGTTCCATATGTAAAGGATAAACTTCTATCTGTAAGAGGTTTTATCCCCAAGTAACACCGGTCTTTGCTTTACAGCTGAAAAGTTATTGGCCAAAGTCAGCTTGAAACTTTGTCGAGACCTACAGCTGACAGATGCAAGATCAGATGTCAGAGTAGCCCTCACATCCAGTTTCAAATCTGACAGCAACTTTTCACTGACACTGCACTTTTCTACCACAGCTAGACACATGCCAAATGATACAAACTTCTCCATTGTTCCAGCTTAGGTGTTGTTTTTCACTCATGGTCCATATTTGTATGTCAGGTTTTTACTCACTTTGGTGATGTTTTTCCTGTACTGACACAAATATATGTGCATTACGAGATTTAAATAATAATCAGTTGTACAGACCTTTTATAAAATGTCTGTAGAACCCATTCTAACAGAATGGAGGAAGAGTGAATGACCAATTAAAAGAGGAAGTGAGGAGACAAATTAACAAGAAAATCTGACCCTTTGAGTCCATACAGGAAAGGAATTTGGGGGCATTTTACTAAATGGCGAAGGTCACTTCCTGCCAGGATGGGAATGTTTCCATACACTGAATCACGTGATGAGTGTCAAAACGATGGGAATCATAAGCTATAAGCTTTACAGTCATCAGATCTCAACCCAGTGGAACACCTTTTGAACTGATGTGTTGAAAAAGTCCACCACCATCTTCAAAACAATAAACGAGGGCATATCTTCTGCTAGCATGGTCTTCCAGTCCTCCAGCAGAGATTTAAAGAATCAACATACTGAGAATTTCCTCCAGGCTTCTGGAGGAAATTCTCCATCTTCCTTCTTTCCTTTCTTCATGATGGGCTTTTTTCCCCTTTAATTTGTCACTTGTTCTATGCTGTATATACAGATAAAGTGCATACACACTAATGCTCACACTGAAAACCTTCGCCTGTATCCAAACACAAAGACACACTTTCTTCCCTCAGCTATGCATTTTAAAACACCTGTGTATTTGTGTGCATGTGTGTATGTGAGTGTGTGCATATGCTGAGTGTTAGTGTGCAGAGGCAATAGGGAGGTCATGTCAAGCCCGACGGCAGTTCATTAAAATGTATGTGTTATGGGTAATATGTGTGTGTGCGTCTGCATGTGTGTGTTACTACTCTGTTCACATAACTGTTTACATAATTGATGAATATGATAATGACACAAGCTGGCACTGTGCTCATATGGGCATTTGTGTGCACACTCAGATGTAGGGCTATGTGTGCTTGTGCATATATGTGTGTGTGTGTGTGTGTGTGTGTGTGTGTGTGTGTGTGTGTGTGCGTGCGTGCGTGCATTTGTGTATAAGATGTTCAGGGCTAAGGCAGACAACACCCCGATAGCATCACATGCCCCATCATCTTGGCACTGACAGCCTGACCATTGACAGCACTTTGTTCTGTTGGCAGAGAGACGGGGAGACAGACAGGCAGATAGACAGACATGCTGACAGCATATGGTGCAAGACAGGAGACCTGTGGACCCATGTGGTAGTTAGGAAAACACTTTCTCCCTAACTCTCTCTCTTTTTCTCTCTCTCTCGCCTTCCCTTGGCATATGTTGTGTGTGGTTGGCTGTGCGCCACATGCCGATCCGATGCCCTTGGCACTGCCGGGGCTCTGTGCCACCTGTGCCACTCTCTCCCACAGCAGCACTCCAGCTCCCCGTACACACATGCACACCGAAACACTAGCTCTCAGTTTGCACCTGTGTCCGTGGGGGAGAGTTTTAGACAGGGAATCACAGACATCATATTGTCCTCTTAGTGGGTTCACTGGCCTATCTCATGATTTATTTGATACAAAGTTGCCTTAAAATATCCCAGATGACACAGATTTTCATACGTAATGCTTGTGCTGCCTGCTCTTTGGGGTTTTTCTATTGTTCCTTTCATTTTAAAGCTTTGTGAATTCAGTCATATTTATTTTTGTCTTCACTGTACCAGTGCAAAAAATGCATGCTTATGAGGTTTGAGATGTAAACTGTAAATGTAAATGCTGATATTTATGCAATATCATATTATATACAATATTCTAACCAGGACTTCATTAGAAATTTTTAGGTAGTGTTTATTTAGCAACAGCTACTATATAGTGTAATATGTCACAAGGCTGAGGGGCATAGCAATATATAGTAATAATAGTCCAAAATTAAACAGAGGTTGTATGAAAGTATGACTCATATTATGAAATGTGCATTTTTGTACTGTGACTATGTGCTTTGTACTGCAGCCAACAATCTGTTATGAATTCATATTACTTTATTTCTGAGGCGCTTATACCACCTCTGTAAGAAATACGATCTGCTTATCTAATATAAAACCATCTACACAAAGTATGCTCAGCCAAGAGAACATATCATTTTCCTTTTATTGGTAAAAGTTAAGCAACCTAACTGCTTCCTAACCCTACAGGTCTTGTGCTGTTATAGTCGGTGTGGCACGTGTTGCTGTGTGCACATATGTAACTGTACGCGCTGTGAATGATGGTCCATGCTTGGTTAGTTCCAATGCATTTATGAATAAAACAGTGATTCCCCTGAAAAACACAGCTAACACGAGTTCTTTTTGACAGCTGTGGAAACCAGCAGATGTGGGCTGGTGTTTCAGGGTGGATCGCCCATTGTGCCAGTTCATGTGCCAATCCATATGTGCTGCCAACAGTACAGTGAGGCAGGCCTGTTGGATTATCAAGGATTTACTGCACACATATCCACAGTTATGCACGCACAGGCACACACATGGTGATGGGCTGAAGTATAAAGCTAGTTTCTGGTCAGGTTTGTTGACTTGTACAAAATAAATAGGACTGGAAATTTTGCTAAATTAAATTTCAGGAGTTTGTTTGGGAATTAGGACAACAATAAAGAATTTTAATGTGCGTTTCTCTTTGTGTGGGCATATCTGCGTATATGGATGCATGGACGAGTATCCCACATGCCTAAATCTGTCTATACATTTACATCACTTGTTTTCCCTGTCCAAACAATGAGTAGTTATGGTTAAGGTTAGAGGCTCCAGGAAATGAGTGTAAGCCAACATAATGTTCTCTGAAATTATGGAAACACAACTATTTGTGTGTGTGTTTGTGTGTGTCAGAGAACTAGAAAGATAAATAAATGGAAAGAAGGAGATAAAACAACAAGGCTGCAGGTTATGTGGAAACTGGGCAGCTAAACAGAAAGAGGAACAAAAAGACTGTTATCTACAAGCGATGCAGTCTTTGAGACACGCACACACTCACATGTACACAGCGTTACTCCAGGCTACACTTTTGTTCAATCACTGTGTTGTCACACAGCAGTCATGTATTGGTTCTTCGGTGCAAACGTGATTCATCTGGCCACCCTCGAGCATCCACGCAAAGTACGAGAGATACAAAACACGGTTATTAGCATCTACCTCATCTTCACTGTGAACAAGACATGATCTTAGGTGCCATTTTGTCATCATCTGTCAACCCCATGCTGTAAGCAGTGAATGTTCCAGACAAATCTGAGCTAATCCCTAAATATAAGGTCATGTACCCCAGCTGACCCACACACACAGACACATATATCTAGCCAGGTTAGCTAGTTAGGCAGGGAAGTAGCACACCTGACCCCACTCTGTTGTTTCCCAGGCTGTGCAGTGCCAAGACTAAAGATTACCTTTTTACATACGCTTAATCACACATGCACACACACAAACGCACACACACGCTTCCTCACTCTCGGATTTATTCGGAATTGAAAAAACTGGTTTGGCTAGGCTTGCACTAACACACCTGACACAGAAATGCACACTGAAACACACTCAGGTGTCCATGAAATATTCTCAGTTGGCTGGAGGAATCTGTGGAGAGTTCACTGGATCAGCTGTTAGGTGAGGAGACTGAATATAAGATGGACTTGAGCCAGGCTGAGTGAGAGGCGAAAGGTAAACAAGTTAGTAATGATTTAAAATGGCCACAAAAAAAGACTTTCTAAATTCATTTGGCAGTGTTGTTAACTTTACCAGTTATTTTCTAACTTCTGACATGTGCTGCCAACTGTGGGTACATAGTAAAAAATACCTTTGTAGTACTGAAAATATGTTATTATCTGGATGGCGCCATATGAAACTTTTCTGCTTTATCAATATGTAAAAACTAAAATAAATATCAGAGCACACTGGTTACAGGACTATTATTGAATAAAGTGAGGAAAATCTTACTTAAATCTTCATCCTTTAGAGAAACTATAATAGCTTCTCTAAAATAAAAACAAACTGAGTCTATATAAAGCTTAGTAAATATCTAAAGACTGTCACATTAAACATATGAGAACTACTGCTCATTAAACTTCATTGTGTGTTTTTCTATCAAGGTTTGCTTTCCCTTACATTATGTGTTTGTCTGTTTGGGATCATTATCATGCTGTAAAATGAAGCTGTTGCCAGTCAGATGCTTTCCAGATGGTATTAAATGGTGGATCAAAGTGTGATGTTACTTTTCTCTGTTTATAATTCCACCAATTTTGACAAGCTCTCCAACACCTCTGGCTGAAATGTAGTCCCAAACTGTGTCAGAGCCTCCACTGTGTTTAACAGATGGCTGTAGACACTCACTGTTGTTCTTCACTCCTCCTCCTCTGTACATTTGACTTGAACAAAAAAAATCCAAAACAAACAAATGTTGAATCACCACTCCATCACACCTTCCACCACTGATTCCCAGTCCAGTTGTTATTTGTTATGAGGTAATTTACTGCAGCCTTTCATCTGTTTTACTTCCTTAAGAATGGCTTCTGGACAGGCACCCCTCCAGGTGACCCACCAAGGTTTTTGCTGTTTTTTCCTATTTTTTAAAGGTATGACTTTCAGTTACAGTTCATCTTCTGTAGATAGTCTTTTTTCAGGCCTGTCACTTCTTCTTTTGTCTTCCACTTGTCCAGTTTCCTTAATTTTTTGTAAAAAAACCCCACTGTACAGCATGCTGAAATACGGCAAGTTTTGAATCTAATAGCGCTTTGGAAATCTGGTTGTGCAAAAATATTATTTTATGTCTGGCAAACTATATTATCTTTGGCATTTTTCATAGGTTCAAACAAAGAAATGGGAACAAATTGAAAGCCTGCTCGTACTAGTAAGTGCTTAAAGACAAAAAAAAAAAAAATTACATTTAATTAAAATGGGGTCTTTACTACGTCGTCTGTAATGCATAGACAGCACTGGTTATCTCTTCACTCAGGTGCTTTTATACTTGAATGATTCATAGTGGTCTTAAGTGGTCCAAACACGGTTCCCATGAAAAAGATCAGGCACAGGGACTGGACTGAGTGAAAAATGTATCCAAAGTCCAAAGAAAACCTTTGGAAGACATTCAGAAAGCCTGGAGAACTACTGCTCAAGTTTATTTTATTTTATTTATTTATTTATTTTAATTACAAGAAAGTCTGGCTCAATGGAACTACATTAAAAAAAAAGAGAGGCGTGACTCAAGACTTCTGCACAGTACTGTACATGCAGTTAAGCCACACATACTCTCAAATTTTCTCATGGGTGACCAAGTGTTATAAGCTATTAGTTGATAAATAATTGTGTTTATAAAAAAATGCAACTGACAATAAAAATTTAACTTCATTTCACTTACTCATTAATCACACTCTAAAAAGGATTTTTTTTTTTTTTAATGGAGTGGATGTCTACAAAAAGAAGCATATTTGAATGCACTTTGAATAACAGATGTTAACAGGTGTAGTGTACATTGTGGCTCAGTTGTACATTAAATGTAAATATGTATGACATTACTGCTCCCTAACAAGACACAGTACAACCCCTTTTTGTATTTGCCACAAAGCCATAAATCATATCAGCGTGTGAAAAATCCCACACTATTCAAAAGAGTACATCTTTAGTATTGCAAACAGATGGCACACTCACAGTTTGTTGAATCACCTGTAATTACATTGTTTAGATTACCGCAATTTTTTCCGACTGATGTTTAATTTCACAGTTGTTTGTACACATTTCCCATGGCCGCAGGCTGTGGTTTGTGTGCTGTGTATTATTTACAGTTCATGTTCTGGACAATAGCAAATTGCCGGATTTAGCCCTGATATGTACAGGAGTGGCTGTGTTTGTTTGCACAACATGCATTTACATCAAGAAAACTTTTGAGTTTGAATACAAGCGAGATGCCTGAAAGCAAGGAAGTTGAATGGTTGAAAGTTTTTTTTTTATCTACACCTGTGCTTTTCCAACATGTCAAACTGTCCTCTGTGAAAAACGTTTACTGAGTAACAGAACACCTCTGGATGACTGTCCTATTTTTCTCCGACGTTCTTATTCTAGCTTTCATTCTCTTTTCTTCTGTGCTATTTTGCTAACTTTAAGGTACAGTGGAGAATAAAATCCTCCACTATTCTAAACGCACATAAACAAAGGGTAGACATCCACAGAGAGGGATCACAGCTTGAAGAAACTATAAGGCTCTGGTGAGCCACCATCCAATTTAATCAACTGCTTTCTGCAGTCGTGATTTATCAACCAATTAGGCAAGTGGACAGGAAAAGCAGTGCACGTATAAATAAAAAGCTGGTTATACCCGATCAATATTAAATAATAAACTTTATTGATGGAAAAGGACTTAATAGGTGATACCCAAGTGTAGCTTGCTTGCTGCAGTGCACCAAAATCCTTCCATATAGCCATATTTTAGATTATTCCCAGCCATTTTGACTTGTTACAGTAGGAAGAGCAGTGGTTCAAACATTAATAGTGGTGTCTCTGAAACTGAACCCGCATGGAGAACAACAGGATGTGTCTTCATCCATCATCACACAAAAAAGAAAAAGAAAAAACTAGATTTTAGTGACTATGGACATGAATGCAGCAAGCCTAAAATTGCTTGATAACTGCAGTCCTTTCTTAAAAATATATCTGTATCATCAACACAGAATCTCTTTTATAAAATTGTAGAGTTGGTTATGCTTCTTTGCCTCTTTATTTCAAAACATTAGCCATAAAGCTGCCAGTGTTACCTGTTAGCTTGCTAGGTGAATGTAGCCGCTATCACGTCACCATTAGCTAAAATAGACATTTTAATTAGACTCATGGGCCTTAAGCTCAATACTAAAACATAAAAAATATACAATATATATACAGAACTACTGTGGTTACAGTAGTGTGTTTTTCTTTGTGACTATAAGGCTACCAGGAATAGTGCAGAATGAGACTTCCTGTTCTTCCCTTTCTGCCAGCAAGGTAAGAAAACTGCACGAGTCCGGTAATTATTCACTCTTGTAAACATTTCATTTCAGTAACTTAAAACCTGAATAACAGATGGATTAAAGAGGAAATGTTGAAGCTAAATGTCTGTGAGGAATGAGGAAATGTTTCTGTCGTACTGCAGGTATTAGCAAAGCCAAGAAAAACAGGTGCAGCTAATAGCAATGATAATTTCATTCAGAATACAAATTAGCCCTGTTTTATGTTAGCATGTTTAATATCTCAGACTATGGGCCAGCATAACTGTAATGCAGCTGAACTGTTAAATGTCTCCTATGTAAAGGATCTGTACACAAAGTTCCTGACTGTACAGCGTTTGTCTATCATAACTTTGTGAGAGCATTGTATACAAGATGAAATCATTTCTTTGCTGTAAACAAACAAACAAAAAAAAAAGTTAAAAGCAAGTGTGGGGGAGAACTTTACGAGACTAACTTCTACAAAAACAAATCGTCTGCCTTTTCAAAATGGGGTTAGTGCTGACTCATCAAAATGCTTGGATCAGCGCAGACTTTGTAGTCAATCTCTTGCTAACTTCCATGGACACAAACAGTACAAAGACACGTGACAGGAGTGAGGAAATGAATCTTCACCAGTAACTGAGGAAAACATCTGAAGTCACCTACCTACCCCTGCCTTTACTTTCTTGCCTCTCTCCTTTTCCTCTCGCTGTTTTCAAGTCTCTCTTTAGTACGAGTTTTCATATAATTTCATGAAACTAAAATAGTTTCTCAACTGTCATTTAGCAACAATCAGAAGAGCCTCGACTGTTGTAGCTCAAGTATTTTCCTCAGTTCAGTGACAACAAATAGCAACTATGTTAAAAAAACATAAATAAATAACATGAGCCACAGGCCTCGTGGACCAGCACAGTTTCATGTCAAATGGAGAAAAAGCATAAGGAAATGTGTCTCCATGTGCTTTTTTTTTAAAAGGCACATTTTTTTTTTTGTGACAGTCAGCGTGACATTGAAACTGATGCAGTTCAACTGGAAGCGTCTTTTTCTTGTGAGTCGTTCGACAGGATCAGTTAGATGAGATGAGATAGCCTTTATTAGTCCCAGAGATGGGAAATTCACATTGTTGCAGCAAGAAAGTAGACAAGGCAGGAATAAATAAATATATGCTGTATACTTAAGAACCATACTATACAAAGATAGACACACTATACAAGGTAGAAGAAATATAATTTAGATATAAATATATGTACATGTATATGTAAGTTACAATACTACAGTGTACTTGTAGCATCAGAACGGAATCTTTCACAGTGGTTGGATGTTAATAGCAGCAGGTATTGAATAATGAAAAAATATTACCAAGGCAATCTAAAAAAAAAAGAGTTTGAAAAAGCAGTAAATATTCTTTGTATTTTAAACAAAATCCTAATCTTTTTCTAAATCTAAGTATTTTACCAAGCAAGCAATTAAGTAAAAAGGAAAATACCAAAACAGACAAGTGGATGACAATTCACAGTCACACTACTTCCTGTCTATTAAGACAAATACCCTGTTAAACTGGAAGCACTACATTTCATAGATCATTTGAGAATCAAGGAACAGTCTCACGGGTAGTTAAAGATGTGTGCAAACACAAAAACAGTGAGTGCTTACAGACCTACACGGAGCAGAATGTGTTCAATAACCCCCAGACGTGTCATAAGGTTTTCATTGCTCACACATATGTCACACCGCAGAATGCCCATTAGCCTCTCAGCATGCCTTTTTGTCTGCTCAGACAGTATCTGTATGCTTGTCACAGTTACATATCCGTGGCCCTCCCTCCTTCCCTCTGTACAGCATACCAGTGGAGTCAAAGTGTCATTCCAACACTTAAGCTCAGACACACTAAAATCCCCCACATGGCAAAGCACACACATGCACCTTGTTTTTTTCTACTTAATTGTGACCTTGTCATCTGAACGGCTAGCCACTAGACTTTTGATAGCCACAACATTCAGAGCATATCAGCTGATAGCCAGCAACTATGACATTAAATCCTGACTGTGCTTACTGGTCGTCTTAGTCCTGAAAAAGCAGTAATATGAAGCTTTAAAAATTGTCATTTATACATACATCTCATGTAAATAAGAGAAAAACAAATAGGGTAAATATATCAGCTTTCATTTAAAGCCCAATTTTCTATCACAAAGGATAAATATCAGCAAAATGTACAATAACAGTGATGCACTGCTTTGATGCAGAGAATCCTTTGTTCAGATTTGATCACGACTCTGCTGTATCTGAATTAGCAAGATTTCTTGTTCATGAAGATTTTGATTGTTTCAATTAGCTCTTTGTTAGTACAGTAGTCACTGCTGAATTTTTCCAGGTGTTGGTGTTCATCCACATTTGTTCCTTTGTTATATTTGCTTGATGTTCCCTTAGCAACACAAAGAAATTAACAGTGCCAGCCACCTGATTTTTTTTTTTTTTTTTTTTTTTTTTCTTGCCTTTTTTTTTTTTTTCTTTAATTTTTAATT
>VVHJ01007940.1:98005-111922 GCA_015107715.1 Tylochromis polylepis | reverse complement strand
TTTTTTTCTTGGCAAATATAGACATCTTTTTTTTTTTTTGTCTGTCTGTCTATCAACACTAGATCTGTTGCAACTTCAATAATCTCAGTGTAAAATTTGTGTGAGACAAATATCTAATAATAGCCAGTCTATTAGATAGATGGCTCATGCCAGAGTTTAGACACAGAGAGCTGTTTCATGCTGCTCTGCTGTTAGGAAGCCTTCAATACTGAGCTGATGAAATACAATACAGTTAGGACTCGCACTGATAAACAATGGATGGCGTATAGTATATTGACACTGTATTACATTTTTGCATGCCTGTTATCTGTTCTCGTCGGAGGGGTGTTTAACCGCAGTGTGACCTTCAAATGACACAATGAGGGCAGAAACGCAAAGTCAGCAGAAGATAATTACATTCACCCTCGGTACTGTTAAAGTCTATTTAAAGGCCGTTCTGAAATTAGCTCTGTGTTTCTGTGATTAGTGTTGAAATATGAAGACAGTGTTTTTATCATTCATGCTAATTTTAATTTTACACACACACACAGCACTCAAATATTTCCTAAATTAAATTTACTAATGGTTCTTTGCTCCTTGTGTACAAAGGCCATTAAATGTGCGGTACACCCTACAAATCATGCATCTATGTGACGGTAACACGGCAGACAATAATGTAGCAGAGTAGGTTATTATATTATTAATACGAAGGGGACATTTCCCCTATCGTTTGAAAGGAGAATATCACCCACACAGCTTTGTACCCGCAGCCGAGGCGAGGCTGCCTTTATGCATAATTCATATTTCCATATCGTCATGGTGATCATGTGAGATGAGTGTTTGCTCTTGCAGCAGGGAAGCTGCTTGGTCTGTGTGTGTGTGTGTGTGGAGGGAGGAAGGGAGGGGGGCAAGGTGTCATGAGGGACAGAAAACACTGAACGAGGGAAGGCGAAAGGAAAGAAGAGGGAAACTGTGACAGGTAAAAAGAAAAAAAAATCAGATTCCATATTTGGCTTAATTATCTTCTGTCTAAAAGCAGCCCACTTTCACATTTTTCCTAAGACAGTTATTTTTACACAGAGATAGACAGCAGGGATGGGACTGGGAGGCTTCGAAACAGCACGTAAATAGTTTCTGAGTCAGATTTGTACTCACAGTGCAACACACCTCCATGTTATCCCCAGGATTTTTTATTGGCTAATTAACTGGCTGCACTCTGCTGCTTTACAAATTCTTGTGAAATATAATGTCATACAATATTATCTGAAAATAGCAAAGACATGACAAGAACCTGAAAACACATCAACACGTGAACTGGAAAAAATAAACCTGGATTACTCGAGATATTTGCATGAAGATAAAGAACCCACGGTAGTAATGATACGCCTTTGCTTTGAAAGGCATTATAGTTGCCTTCCTGCTGTTGTTATCACTATTATTATGATTATGATTATTATTATTATTATTAGACTTTTTTGAAAGCATGGACTCATTCATTAATTCTCTGAAGTGAGATTTCCTCTACCTGGAAAAACATTTTCTCAAACCACAGTGGTATTGCTGTTCTCCAACAAGTGACAAAATTAGGAATTGTTTCATTCTTCTTCATAGAGAATTGTAGAAGAAAGGTTCCTGATATGAATTCACAACAATAGTTTTGTAATAAAGATATAAAGATATAAGAAAAGCAGAAAGAAATAGCAGTGAGCGTTGATTGGGCGTTTTTAGTTTAGAAAATAGTTTGTGATCTTGTCTTAAATGAGCCAAAAATGCAGAAATACCTTATAAGTGATACAGAAGAAATCTCAGCATGCCCTTTGACCTTTCTCTCCACTTCCTGATTCGAAACGACTCAGGCGTTTAAATCCACCAAATCTAAATTTTTGTTTTCATCTTAAAAACTATCATTTTTGGCACTGAATAATAACTGAGGCTAAACATTTTTTTTTTGCATTGAGGGCAGTAGTTTGAAGTTTAGCTGCTTCAGGCTACCTCCAGTTAGCCTTTAGCTCTAGCCAGAAAGCCCAGCTTCCAGAAAATCCTACCAATATTAGGATAAGTTGGTTTATTATTTTTGCTTTCTTATTAGTGGCTCCATAGTGTAGTAGTTTGTACGCATCCTAACTAGCAAAAGCTCTCTGGTTCATTCCCGGGAGGAGACACCAATCCCTTTGGGGTTGCATCAAGAAGGGCATCCGGTGTAAAAATCTGCCAAATCAAATATGTGGAGCTACCCGCTGTGCCGACCCCTGGTGAATAAGGGAGTAGCTGAAAGTAGCTATTTATTGTTTCTTTTGCTTGTCTCCACTCATCTTCTCTCCATCCTGGGTGAACTCAAATCGATCCAGTTGCTGCTTGGAATCTTCTCGAGAGCCTCTCTTACACGCACACACAAACACGCACACACACGTCTCTTGTTCAGTCTTGATATTCCGCTCTCCCAGTGGACACGATGAACTAGAATTAATTATCCCCGGCCCGTTATGGACACGCACATATCGCACATCCACAGAGAAGCACATATAAACACACATTCGCCCACTCATGTGTATGTGTACGTGTGTGTGTGTGTGTGTGAGTAAGTATGTGAGTGCACTGCGTATACACTGAAGTTGCTCATATTTAGTATTCCCTCGGCGTCGTGCAGAAAGATATTGCAAAGCTGTGTCTGTCCGTGCATGTGTGTTTGCGTGCGCGCACGTGTGTGAAGGCTGGAATTCAGAATTGTATTGATTAAACACAGCAGGGGGTGAGTGTGTGAGCACTGTAGATAGCTCACTCACCTGCCACTCTGCAGACACACACACACACTCACCACACACACCATCATGCACAAACATCAAACTGTCCGTTGGCTTCCTTAGAAAGAGGCTGCCTGGCTTTCGATATGATGAATAAAAGAAATCAAGGAATTTTAATTCGGCTTTGAGGTGCGAAGTATCAAATTTGTATTGAAAATGTGTCTCGAGCCATTTTCTGTTCTTCTTTGTGGCGGAGAATATGCTGCTGTTTGACAGGTTTACAATAACGGGCAGTACATTTTCCTTCAATGAGTATAACGACAACTTTCACCCTCTTATTTGTTGGTCATTAAAATGTTGTTTGAATTTGACTTTAAGCGTCACAATGGCAGCGAGACTGGGGCACAGCAGATTGTCCAGTCCGTAAGAGTGCACAGAAATTGTTGAAACACAAAAATGTGAACATGTGGCGATTGAGAGGCTCTTTACTCAACACAGACCTTTAATTCACCCAGATTAATTCATATGTAGCTATTTTGTGATTTTGCATTGCTATGTCCCGTTCAACATTCTTGGTCATAGTAGCAGTGATTTTTTTTTAAATTGGGTATTCAATGGTTTTGCAATCATTTACGGTTTGATTCTTGTTCTCTGAGGAGTTTTAGTATTCATTTGGAAATCTCAAGTCCACCAAACAAAACTGGAGGATTGAAAATAACATGATTTTAAATGATTGATAGACATTATCCATATATATTTCATGTCAACTTAATAATCAGTGCACGGTGCAAATTTCAGGACCTCCTGATTGTAACGACACCAAGAGTCTGGTATGAATTCAGAAGCAATGTTAAATCAGACACGTCATTTGAAAAGCTAACATGTCACAGAGCTAAACTGTCACTGATTTGCTCATGTGAGTTCGTCAGAAGCATCTTTAAGTCAGTGAGACTACTTTGCTTGAAAAGTTGGACTAGGTTGTTTTTCAGAGCAGTAAGAGATGGATTAGCTGTTCTAGTATTGTGTATAAACTGTGTGTGAACATAAATCAGGTCTTAAAGATGGAAACCAGCTACGGTGTCATTGCGAAAGCCTCAAACCACCATATACTCTCCTGTTAGTCAACAGAATGATCTGTCAGCACAGGCAGAACTGAAGAATTTGTAATATTCCGCACAAGGGAAAAAGCCAAACAAAAGTGAAACAGTCTGATAATCTAGAAATGATGCATCATTTACTCCCTTTTTGGCCATTATACGTGTTATAAATACCCGTGGGGACTATAAGGCTAATAAAGTGATCAGATTATAAGTGTCTAAACATCCTTATAACTTCTGCTTCTCCTCTTCTTTCTCTTTGACCTGGTCATTGAGATCCTTTATCTGTTTCCTGTCCTGTATGCTATATTTGTCTCCTTTCCTTTTCATTCCTCCTCTCCTTTCCTCGCTACTCACACCTCCTCTCCTCGCAGTCAGCAGTGTGGTAGCAGCAAGAGAAAAGGAGCAGAAGGGAATACATCGGCTGGGGTCATTCGCTTGGCTTTCATTCAGCCCTTTCCCTCTGGTCTTCCTTGCCTCAGATTCATTTTGAGCAATTTTTGTTGTTATTTAAACAGTTTGAAGCATTTCTCTGTCTTTTTCTTTGTGATTTGAGGCATGAAATCCTGATTTCCTGTGGTTAATAGAAGTAAATGCTGAACAGGTTTGAAATCAATCCCACTGGATTGTGGATCCGACTCTGAGCTTGTGGACAATATCAGCAAGAGAGAAAATTTCTCTAAATTCATATTAAACCTATGTCAGGTCTGTCAAGCAACTCTTTACTTGTTTCTACACACAACTGTGTGTAATGCTGCGACATTCAAGGGATCAGGGCTAATTGGTGGCGTACTCCCCTCCGACACACTTCTGATTGTCTGAAATGATGCTGACACTTATAATTGCGACGCTGGTTATTTTGATACATCTGTATTTACATGTAAAGAGCCTCTCTTTTGGATCCACACTGAAAATTGCAGCAAACCATTTACTGAAATTTTGACTCAGTCTGCCCATAAATATCACGACTACGATCCTGTAACATTTATGAAAAAGGCTGCATGTGGAGGGGTGCGTTTGTCTTCTCCTTCATTATACTGTCGACTGTCTGTCTGTCTGTCCATCCACATCTCTTTCTTTTCTTTTTCTTTCTTCCTTCCCGTCTCTCTCTCCTCTTCCTCTATCTTTCCACACTACTGGGTTTTAATCACTGCTGTAATTGGCAACTCCCCGCTGTGCATGCGCTCTCACACAAACACACACACACACACACACACGCATGCTCTGCCTAGCTGCGGCAAATCCCTCTGGCAATGTATATGCGTGTGTGTTGTGGGGGCAGGAGAGAGAGAGATATGGAGAGATAAGGATAATGAAAGAAGGAGAGTTTCAGAACTACAGGCCAACTCACCAACTCCACAATCTGTCTGCTGTGTGAAAGTGGAGCTAGGCAGCCAAACTGTAATTATCTAAGGGGGGCAAAAAGCTGCGTTTCAAGATTTATTACAGAACACAAAGTTGTTGTTTTTTTAACTGGAGTTGCTGAAGAACCTGACTCAGTCAAATTAATAATATGTCTAATCACACTTAAAGTATGCCACAAAAGGTATATATAGGAATATGTACCGGCAGTGATAGATCACCATACAACAGCAATGCAATCTAACAGGCTTGCTCAAACATTTATAGCTAAAGACTGCAATATTGGGCATATGTCAGCAGAAAGATGAGCTATTCGAAAGAGTTGTGATGACATCTATTCCAATAATTTCCCTTGTGGGATCAATAAAGTATCTATGCATCTATCTAAAAGATGGATATGTCACACAGTGATAGAGTTAAAAAGAGGCAGTCCTACTAATAAAGACAGAATCAGTAATGCAGGATAAATGTCTTGTAGTGTTTCTGCTGTCTACTTCAAGGTCACATCCAGAAATGCTTTGTGAATGAAGACAAATGTGTAGTAAATCAATGGTGGTAAAGCACGCAAAATGAACAGGAAACAAGAAAATGTAGTTACTATGTTTGGATGATGTGTCCGGTAGTAATGCGGTTTTCACTGACTGCAAGAATTAAAGGAAACAGAGGAGAGACCGCAGCCGTGTTTTGCAACCTTCATTTTCAGTTTGTTTTCATCGAACAGCCTGCATACATCCAACTTAATGTCACAGGCAAGTTTATTAGATCTGTGCGGCAGACTGTAGATTGCAGTGCACATTACTGCAGCATTGCTGAAATCTCACAGTGTGTAGGCGCCTTAGGACCAAGTAAAATGATCAACCAACCATTTCTGCACCTCGGAGGACTCGAGGCAAATTTCTAAAATGATGAATCAACTGTTTGTGCACAGAACGTGGATCCTGATTTGTCTTTTCTTATGTTAGGTTTAGGTTTGTAAATAATCATGAAAGGTTCCTTATATGTACACTGAAGGAGGGCCATTGATCAGTTTACACTCAATAAACACCTCAGGCCTCTGTTTATCTGGCGTGGTCATAAGTGTCATAAACACTTGAGACACTGAAGTGCTGGAGGGATAGATATTTATCACCTACACCTCTTTCCATACAAAAGTAAATTAAAAATAGTTATTTGTAGTACTAAAACTATTTTAGCCAATCCTTATTAAGATTCATTTTTTAGTTTTTTATAACTTTTAAGATAGACAGTTTGAATGGAAATAGAAATGAATTGCAGCACTAGCAGTTTGAGTCAATTCTATTAGTTTACTTTGATGATAATGATATTTCAACATTTCCATATCTTCTTGCAGCAGGAGTGTTTTGGTTGTAGCAGACCACAGCATTGCCACATATAGCAGAGACCTGCTGTCTTATGCCTTTGTAAAAAACAAAACAAACAAACAACAAAAAAAAGACACAAATCAGTCTACAATGTCAGTTATATTAAAATGGTACACATTTGAAATCATAAAAGTACATAAATTATTAATATTTGATGCAAATGTCAGAAAAAAATGCTTTTTTTCGTTGTCTATATTGTAGAGGTCAGCTCAGATATTACACATGCAAAGGAAAATTGTACATAACTCGATGAAGTATACATACAAGCATAGACACGATTAAAGGACTAATACTTAGGACTGCAGTATCAGTGTGTGAACTAATTCCCTGTTGAAACTGTGTCCAGGCTTAAGTAGTGATTTTGAAGGTGTATTTTTTTTGTGCTGTTGGTTTCGTCCAGCCCACAATTTTCCGACCCTCACTATCAGCACAAATCAGTGCTGGCTGATTTACAAAAATAAGCCTTTTTGTGCCAAGAGCATATGCAGAGTGTGTTAAATGGCAACACAAGCGAAAGTACAGCAGAACACATAGACTTTGAAAAGTTTTCATTCAGAAAAAACTGAGCAGGACGAATGCGTCTGATCACCGAAAGGAGTTTCTTGGATCTGTGCTGAATGTAGTGAAGCTCTTTTTTTTTTTTAATCAGCAGTTGCCTACCAAATCCTGAGAACCATGTGACAATGGCCATGCTAAACACAATGTTAAAGAATCCCAGCTTTATGGTTATCACGGCACATTGGCTGCAGAAAGAAAACTTCCATGCTTGTGCAAGTGTGTGTATGTGTGTGTGTGCTTCTGTGCATCTTTTATGTGGGTCACCCTACCATGTCTAATGGCCCCTCGCTGCGTGCAGCGTCCTGGGCTGAGCTGCTCCCTGCTGTCACACTCACACACACACACAAACAAAATGCATAGACTCAGTGGGGGAGATTTTGGGGTGTCCCTCACCCTAATACCATCCACAAAACACCACCACTGCATCTGTTGCTCCTACTCTCAAAGTTGAAAGTTGATCAGTGAAGTGCTAGCATGTCTCTGCTCTCTAGATTTGTCTGTTCTTTTTTAATTTTCACCTTCTCTCTCTCTATAAACATGGTCTTTTTTGTTTTTCTTTTGAATTTTCATCCCTCTCCAAAGATGGCTAACTATTTTTCCCATTTTTCTCCACCTTTGTGTTTCTTTTTTGACTAGCATTGGATTGTAAGCGTTAGCCAGTGGCCCAGTCTTTGTGTTTTGCCTGTCAAAAAATGGAGGCAGAGGCTTCACCCTCTGAAGGCCTCCATCGTACAGACAGCTGTTTAACCTGCTAGCAACTGCCTCAGACAGGTGAGCTTCTGCACTTCACAAATTTAAGAGACTCCTGTTACTGATATTATGTCTTCTTTGATTGGGATTCAGGCTTTTGTAATGCATAAACCGGTTAAATCTTTGACAAATACATGTGCAGTACTTGCTGCTGGATGGAAAATGTATCGCTGCTAAATGAAGAAAAGGTTAGGAAGTAGTTGAGTTTAGTTGTATGTGCAAGTCGAGTATTCTGAGTAAAAGTGTGTTGTTTCCCTCCAAAAATCCAGCGCCTGTCAATGCAGAGAGTAACCACAGTGAGAAAGAAAGAAAATGGCCATAAGTAAAATTCTAATACTGCAGTTTTATTTGCAACCTGCACTGTGGAATAATCTGAGAGGAGAGGAGAGGAGAGGAGGGGGATGGGTGGGGTACACCCAGGAAAGCAGAGCAAATACTGAGATGCTGAAAATTGAGATTGCTACAGTTAGAGCCTGACTATCCCTGCTCTACAGCTGTGACATACACATACACACAAATCTAAGAATCTCAACTAAAAACATGAAGGAGGTTGAAGAAGTACGGGGGGAGTGAAACTTCCTTCATCCTCAAAATCTCTTGGAGAATTTGCAGTTTTTACATAAGGTCATTTTTCACAATTTGTGCAACAGTGTGTGCGTTTTCTTCCATCCATAAAGTATAAAACACTCTAAAACACATGCAGACCAGCTCTCAGGCGCAGAGAAGCCAGTTACGTCAGTATATTTTCACACTGCGGTAGTGTGTCTTTGTCTGCCTGTCGGCCAGCCAGCTGTAAGATGGAGGGCGAGAAATATGCTTTTAGCGGACGACTTCGTAAGGCAAAACCCACGGCTTTGTCTTTTCTGTTTTCGTGCAGTATCGTTTGCTTTGTCGATTTACGTCACATGATTACTACTGTGTTATTTGGCTTTTATTTTGTGTACGTGTGATTACTTGTATTCTTATGAGGTCGTGTATGCACGTGTGTGCAGGTTGAACAATGCATTGATTGCGATAACTAGTTCTGCACGTCCCAGTCAGCTTAGCAGGTAAACGGTACGCCTGTGTGTGCGTTGTTGTCCACACGGGCATGCACAGCATACCTGGTGCGTCTTAAGATGTTTGTGTGCACATTAGTGGGGGATGGCTATCCACAGCATCAGCTGTCGTTCTGTCACAAATACACACACACACACAAATTGAAAAGCAGAAGTGATTTGTTCCAATCCTATTGCTGCTGAAAAGGAGAGCGCGCAATAATATATGTGACTGATAAAATAATAAATCCATATTATCGCAGCGCAGCACAGAAACGCAGTCCTGCGACACGTGTAGGACCATTTATGAAGCTTATAATATTCCTATTAATTACACTCTTGAAGTAAATCAGCAAACTTCTCATTTTTTTAATGTACAATGTTTTATGAGCTTCTCATTAGCGTAATATGATTTTCATTGTCACCGTCCCCCTCCTCAGACTAACATGTTCTCCTACCTGACCCGCCCAGACAAACCAGCAGTAACATGAGCGCTGGACACAAACTTGATGGTGTTTGTTTTCGCTTAGCTATGACAGCGATGCACTGAAGACAAAGCCGTTTCAGGCACCAGCATCGATATGTGACAGACACGGGTACACAACAAAACCCCGGACATGCGTGGTGAGGCAGAGGCTCAGAGCAGCTCACACTGATTCGGACTTAGAGGAGGCCTCAGAGAGAGAAGGTTTGTCGTTGTTCCACGAACACAAACCCAGATGCTTTCAGGCTTTGATTCCAGGTTGCTTCTTCACTGTTCACAGTGGGAGCGTGCACACACACACATATATACACAGACACACACATGCAAACACACCATGGACTGGACTGATAGGATTAGAGACTCGCACTATATTCTCTCTCTGTCTTTCTTTTCCTCTCTCACCCCCTCTCTCTCTTGAGCCTGCAAAGCCTTGATTATTCACAAGGTTAGTTCCTGATTGCGTATAGCAGTAGCAGACACAGGTTCATTATCTCTCCACCTCTTTTTTCTTTTCTTTTTTTCCTCTCTCAGTCGAGCGAATAGGCTTGGCTCACATACGGACGAAAATTTGCAGGCTCACAAAAGACAGACTGACATGTTGCGTATTATTGTTTTTTCCTTCAGTATTTCTTTATTTTAAATCTCTCTCTCTCTCTGTGTCTTGATAATTTCCTATTTTTAGTGTCCTGGAACCCAGGTATATAGAGGATTATTCATGTGTCGTAGGATGATGTCTGCCATTGATTATATTAATAAAATTGCAGTGAGCTTGAAACAGGCAGGTCTAGCAGAATACTGATGACACTGTGTGTGTGTGTGTGTGTGTGTGTGTGTGTGTGTGTGTGTGTGTGTGTGTGTGTGTGTGTGTGTGTGTGTGTGTGTGTGTAGGATATCAGTGCTGCAGCAGCGAGCTTCAAAAGGTAGCCGTCGGCCAGCCCTCTGCTGTCACACAGGAGATGTCGTTAGAAAACCTCCAACAGTAGCTCACATCCAAACACAGCATACGAGGACGAGTTTCTGCTAAAGAAAGAAAAAATATCAGTGGAAGTAGTTCTGTTCTAAAAGACATTTCCTTGTGAGAGTTATTGTCCTGATATTTTCCGTTGTTGGTATTCTGATAAATGAATGAAGCTCTTATTTGTTTGTTTCTCATTTGTTGTCAAGATGTCGGAAAAGAGTGTTAGTTTTTCCCCTCTGTCTGAGGGACAATGTCCCTATTCTGAGGAGGGTGTGAGTGCAGTGTTGACACGTTAGTGCTGGCTGATTAGTCGACACATAAAGGAACATGTAGCCCCTCCATCACTATTCAGCCATTTTGTCTCCCTGTCTGTCACCCCGGTGGAGTGGATGTTTGTGTGCGAGAGAGGCTTTTGTTAAGGAAATGCAAAAAAAGAAAAAAGAGGAACGAACGACAGAGAAGACACCATGAAAAATTACACCGACCACAGCCAAGTCCCTGTGACCCTGGGATGGTTTTTTTTATTGTTAATTTCATCTTCTTGGGATTCTACAATATTTAAAATTTCTACATAAAAAAAAATAGGATTTTATATGTATGTGTATGTTGGGAAAGACATAATAAAATGCATTTAATGATGAGTGTGTAGCAGCGCGTTGTGTAAGGTATTGTGTCAGATCAGAAGGTCGGTGGACATTGTGTCTTAAGTGGATTAACCGGACGGTCAGTGAGACACACAGCCAAAGTGGCAGCCATAACCACGCCTCTGTCACTTAAAATTTTCTTATGATACTGATTTGTTTCCCAAGACTTTTTCACAATAGCAGGGTGGAGTTTGTGCAAATTCGCTGTGTAATCTTTTTGAGAAAAGCATGGAAGCTGACACTGTCGCAGCTCACATATTTACCGACATTTTATACATTTAAAGCTCCCTCAGTATTTTTGGATGTGGTCAAAAGGAGATTGTTTATCGTTGTTTGCGATCATCTGTTATTGAACACATTTTATTATATATGGCAGATAAAAATGCCTAAATTATTGTGCCAGTAGTGTTTCAGTTTCTGAATCTCCATGGGCATACAAAATTTAAAAAGCGCTGCAAACTACTGGATCTGAATATCATCTATAATCTGCGTTAAAATGAATTGTTTTATAATACATCATTGTTGTTGCAATGAAATGAATAATCTCACTCTGCAGGTGTTTTTTTTATTTTGACAGCCATATATTATTGCAGTAAAGCGTTACAATCTGTATTTTTAAAGATATTTCCAGTATTATACAGTGTAGTCAGTGCAGTATTTAATTTGTGATATGAAAGCGATATATGTAAAACCTGCAAACACACCTTACTTTATATAGTATAATATTCAGGGTAATATCAGAGAGTAAATGGGCATAGGAAATATGAGTATGATTTTTTTAAACAAAAGACAGAAGAAATTCAACATTTCTTAAATAATTTCTATTAAAAAATAATTGTGAAGTACACATTTGTAATTAAACTTTTTCTTTTTTACCATCTTTACATTATTGTTATGATTATTTCTGTACATTGTGTGATACTGTATTCAGATGGATTAATTACTTGCTGATTGTTTTTTTCAGGTCTTGCACTGTTCTTGGAGAGAATAAAATAAGCATAAACGCTGTACCTGATAAATAGTCTGTGTACCTTTGAACAGCATAGCTCCCCCTCTGGCTTTCAGGAAGCTTAACATGTGCAATGCATCTCATTTGGTGGCATCAGTGCGTTGCTGTGACTTTGTGGTCATCTCTTAATTATTGTTGTTTTTTTCTACTCTTAATGCTCATACTGAATCATTTAAGCTCATTTTATTCGTCACATAATTGCGTAACTTCCTAGACAATTACACAGCATCACTGTTAATTTCATTTTTTAAAATTTCTGTCTAAAAAGATTCTGTGATTATTTGGATAAATTACACTTATTATACATACTTATAGACATACACACACATATACTTATAATAAGCTAGAGGTGTGGTTTAAAACTAGTCCTTTGGATCAGTACTATATTGACAAGAATAGCAATAATATATATATATATATATATATATATATATATATATATTCACCTTCCTCCAGAACTCACCTCATGGCCCAGAGAATAATTCATAGAGATACCTCATAAGATGCATTGCCCGCAGAGGAAAGCCTCATTGCATTTACCTGCTCACATTTCCCTGTCACCTGTAAATGTATGTGGGGCTGCCACTGTATGACCCTTTGCAGTACTCAGACTTATTCCTCTGTTGATGCATCTGCTCTGCTTACATTGGCTACCACTCGCTACACACCAATTACTCTTTGTCTTTGTAGCTATTGGTCTGCTAAGCACTTCAATCCATCTCTGTCTCTGAGGCCATGACGTCAACCCGAAATGATTAATCAGAGGCAAGTCAACACCCAAAAAGCAACACCTATGTCCCCTGTTTGTGTACATTACCCATAATACTTCATGGGTATCGTGTGAATACGGAATGTGAAAAGAATTATGAGACCAGCAGTTTCTTTTTAAAGCATACAAGTATGATATCTAATTGCTCTTACACTGTTTATAAAGCTCAGGGCGATATTTTCTCATATTGCATTTCATACAAAATTAAGGTACCATTTTCCCCCATTTCTTGCACATAATAAAGTGCTAGTACAAATGACTTGAGAGAAACAATAATCCCTTTACCATGTGTGCTTATATGAAAGAGCAATGCACCACAAAACCCCTTACAAAAATGCTTCCAGGTTACCAAGAAGCAACCTGAACCTGCTAAATGTGCCTTATCTTATTCTATAGTGCAAATATTTCCAAGCCTGTGGACAAGATTTTTACCAGAGTGCTATCATCAATTTACACGTGTTAGGCTGCAGTACCATTTTAAACACACACCACCCCCACATGAAAAAGATCCATGAGGGGATTGGAAAAAAAAAGAAGAATACAATAGGCTGTAGATTCCTACAGTAACAATAAGGCCCATCCAAAGAAAAGATCTGCTTCTGCACAGCCCTTGTAATGCATTAAACATTATTTTGCCACATCCAAGTTGTTGACAGATGGAATTCATGTTCAACTCTAGATTTGTCAGCACAGATGTCCAGGAACAAACAGCAATAATGAAATACAGTAAGAAGAAACAGAAATGCAGAACAGATTAGATTTTGGATCATTTAAATATGTTTATTCCAATAAAAAGAACTTGCTGTGTTACCTTGAAGAATCTCTGTAGCAATTTCCCACTGAGGCTTTAGTGTATCAAGGTCCACTTCTCAGGATGCGATGATGCTGCTTGTATTGGATTTACAAACGCTCTGGATCTCCTCCTCTTCCCACTGCTGCTAAGCGAGCCACACACTGCACGGGAACACTATCACACTGACACATGGATGGCACTCAAGCGATGTCAAAAGGGTTAAAACCTAGTGGACCGGAAAGTCACACCAGCATCGTTCTAGTTGCCAGCCACCGCTGCCGCACTCTCCAGCAGCTCTTCACCACCTCCCCCTTCTCTTTTCCTTTTTTTTTTTTTTTTTTTTAAACTCTCTCT
>VVHJ01007940.1:77451-96891 GCA_015107715.1 Tylochromis polylepis | reverse complement strand
TGAGTTGCATAGCATCCTGGATTTGATTGGATTTGCTTATCGCCTTCAAATTACACAAATCTATAGTGATTTATATAATATCACCCAACGATGTGGCTTTTTTATTACTCATATTTCCAGCTGTGTATATTTCGTCAAACTCTGCCCCCTATTAGAAATTTAGGAAACTGTCTAGACTTCGTTTATCTAAAGCGGAACACATTTCTCAGTTTTATGTTTTATTCAAAGCCAACTAACAGCTAAGTTTTGTTTTCAAATTAAATAGAAGTTTAGTTTAAAAATCTAGAGATAATATTAACAGACAGGATATGAACGAATTCTGAAGTCAGCTTTACTTGACTTTGCTTCCTGGTGATAACAATACCTCGTCAGGTATTCCGGCAATTCAGTGTTACACTTCAAAGTTGTTGAGGCAACAAGAGGGAGACAAGCTGAAAAAAGAATCCCAATGTGTGCAAAGGCCAAGATAATATCAGTCTGAGTCAACTGTATGTCTCAAGTTCTAAAAACCTCTATTTCCAATAATAGAAAGTGTCTTTCCTTAGACCCTTGTTAACTTCACAAACTTCACACCTTCAGCTCATAACAGGCTTTGCATTTGCTCTAAAGCCCAAAGTAGAACAGCCTGCCTGCCATCATTAGGCTTATTTCTTAAATTGCTGGAAAGCTCTTTGAGAGCTATAGATAAAATCTATGAGTGCCCATGTAATTACAGTGTATCTGGATCAATAAATGGTTTAATACAGTATCGGCCTAGAAGATATCCTTAACGCAATCTGCTAAAGAAAAACTTCTTTGTTTCATTTGAAATATCAGACAATAGTGACCTTTAAAACTAAAATAAAATGCCAGTAAATTGCCAAATTCATTATTATGTGTTCACATACTATGAAAATGTGAAGATTTTATATAAAGTAATGTGTGTTAGGCTTAAAGTTCTGTTAGGCTAAAAGGTGTGGGCTTGCTGGTGAATGCAGTATCATCTTATTCAGCATGTGGTTGCAGTACGGTGGAATCGGCTGTTTCCTTTTTTTGGCTAATTACATTTTTCTTTTTAAAAGACTGTTTTTAACAGTATTGGTGTCCACTTTAATATATAGGCCCTGCCTGCAAAACAATGGCTGAAATAGAAGTTATAGCCATCATATTTACATAAGGGTTCAATTATTATCACATAACTTTAACACCTGAAAAATATTCTGAGTTATGCAAGAGATGGTGCTAGATGTAAAACCATGGGATTATTTTTCACCCTTTCCCTGCCGACTCCATATACCTACGGTTTTCTATCGTAGGCTGTATGAGATGGATGTAGCTACTGGTTTATGAAGTTCCATTTGATGGCTCATCTGAGCTTTTGGATGTCTCCAACTTAGTTTTTTGCATTTTTGGATGAAACAAAAGACACCACTCATGTGGTTACAACGCGTCAGTCACAAGTTAGACCCACCCAAAATCACACCATGTTTCTCTCTACACGGGAACATAAATTACAAATTGAAAATCATGTTGTATTACGTAGCAATTTAAACAACTGATTAAAAACATGGACTTATCAGAAACGTGGTTATAGATAAATTAAGCAGTGGGTTGTTTTGTCCAAACACTTCTTTACAATCAGACTTTTTTGTAAGCAGATAAGCTGCCCCCTGTTGAACAGTGACAAGAATGCATCTTCAAAGCACTTAGACCTGCATTCAGATCAAAAAGCCATTTACCTTTTGTAAAAAGGTCTGTGGTTTTTGTTGTTCTACTTGCCCTCCCTCCTGTATATGTATCTGTTTTTAGTACCAAACCCTCCTGTTTTAAATCTTTATAAAACATACCTGTTTAACTAAATAATGTGCAATGCATTTGTAAAAACTGCTGTTTACTTTTCTACTTACAAAACTACTTCTTCTGATAGGAGTCTAATAGGTCACACAGTGCTGAAGTACATCATATCTTCTTGCAAAATCAATTTGGCATTTCATTTTTTTAAATTATCATGTGGGCGCAGCCGTCTGTAATAATCCACTTTAATGATCAACAACTAAAACAGCAAAGAACTGATAAGACTTCTTTGAAGGTGGACATCAAAAGTGATGCCTCTGGGGTTGAGAACAAGGGAGAGCTTATTTGACATTTTCCCAGTGCAACCACACATTGACTCAAAGAATTTGGTCACGCCTGTAGGCTCAAGTAGGGAAATCTGTTTGGAGTTTGGTCTCCAGCTCTAGTAATCAACGAGTGCCCCAGTTCAGTACGGCTTGAGTGAAATTCATATTGAGTGGCCCATATTATATTCATCCTTCATCCTGAAGAAAAGGTATTTGAGACCTAGTGTAGGACAGACTATTTTAAGAAGGAAGCATTTTTACATTAGTCACTTCAGAATACCTTGGATATTGTGTCAATTTTCATTCTTTGGGGAATAACAAACCTCATTATAATTCCCACAGGATATGTCTTAGGCGGAGGGTAGAATTAAAACTAGACACAGTCACGTGGGTGAGTTAAAGCCTTATCCCATTGCAAGATAAATGTTCAATTATCAGATTGATAATCTGAAAGTCTATTTTTAAAGATAACCCACAACACAACCAATACACCGTGTAATATTTGTCTATGTTTTACCATGTTGCTTGTAATGGCCAAAAGAGCACGAGGTTTAGTTTGGTTGAGAAATAAATATCAGTCTGTTTGAATACCTACCTTTTTTGACACTCACCCATCAACATTTATCCTCCTGCTGTCAAAGCAAGTTGACCCTAAAAGCCCCCCCTTGATACCAAACCAACTCCAGCCAAGCAGCTCATTTCCACTACAGCACCATGTGCAAACAAAAGGGGGCAGGAGAAGCAGGGGGGGAAAAAAGCAGTCACACAAAGATGCTGCAGTAAATTTTACCCGAGTAAACAATATGGGAAACGGGCCAGGATTTTCTTCACATAATATGCTTAATTCTGCAGCTTAAGGCGGAAAACGGACTCTTATTTCTACTAAAAAGCTGGTGCTAAATGGCGGCTATTCAGCCCAGTTTCAATTTTGACATGCCAAAGCTGTCTGAGGTACTCAGTTACTGGGGAGTGGGATGTGGGCGGGGGTGGTAGATCTCTTTGCTCTCCTGGAGCACTATGGTTTCAGTCCAGCTGGCCTTTAGAATATGGATTATGTGGTGCCGTGGCCTGGCTCTCGCTCCATGGGGGGCTGGACAGGGTGCCCAGCTTCAGCGGACTCCCCACCGAGACCCCTGGGTGAGAGGACGCTGAGAGCCCTCTCGGTTCTCAAGGCTAGATCGTTGAGAACGTGGCAGTTGCTCCCCACACCAGCACCATACGTCAGTGTGTGACAGAAAACTCGAAAAAAAAGAAAGAAAAAAGAAAAGAAAAGAAAAAGAAAAAGAAAAAAAATGACAGTGAAAAGGAAGATGGCGGGTAGAATGATGGGGGAGGGTGACTGGAGTGAGAAACATCGAGGAAGAAGCAGAAGCAACAACTGTTATTGTGGCAGAACTGCGACACTGCATTACTGCCAATCACGGTGCCTGCTCTGCGAGGGAAAAAAAGGGGTGGGGAAAAAATAGAAGAACCTTGGGAGTGCAGTGCAGTAGATTTACCTTTCAAAAAAGTCTGGGGCGATAATAAGTATCCAAATGACAGCTCTGTGCCACCGTATCCCAACTAAAGTTAACCAGAGGTCCTAATGTCGAGTGCCAGCAGCAGACACAAAGGTTTGAACAGTGGGGCGCCAAGGCAGCTAGCGCAGCATGGCTAAATGGGGCAGGTGATTTCCCATCTCCTCCACTGCCCTCAAGGCACAGCCAATCACTGCTGGGGAAAAGTGCCGCACCAGCCTGCAAGCTAGGAAGCCAGTGAGTGGAAGGGCTAGAGAGGGAGCTGGAGTCTATCTGGGACCATGCATTATTCACATGCATTGCTACGGCACTAAGACCTCCACAAAGGAAAGGCCTCAGGTTCCATCAGTGCCGACTTGTTTCCAATCTATTATTGATGGCAACACTACACCATATACTTTTCCCTGATTTACTGGATTCTATCATTGTTTCTATAATAAAGGCCATTTCCAGTAAAGTCAGAACAAATGAGCACAATATTTCCAAGCATGATGCCAGTGGGTGCTTCTAGTCACTGGGACCTTTCAGAATTGGCTTTAATTACACAAATCATGCCCAGCGTTATACCATTACAAAAACGAAAGATCTTTTGCGTTGAAATGGTGAATGTACTCGCCCTAATATACACAGCAAAACCTGAAACATTTGTGTGAATCATCAATCATGTCAAGGTAGGTTACCATGCAAAATTAATTTCAGCATGGAGACCTCCAGTTAGACCTAAGTGAAATAAATGAGGTATCCAATTACCACATTATGATCACATGCAGCCGCTGTTAAAAAAAAAAAAAATAATGCACTGACAAAGTTAAACACTAGCAGCTCACCAGTATTGAGTGGAGACTTCAAGCTCCAAAAATGTTTTGTTTATAAATTCTTTATTACTTTAAGTTGGCGACTGTTTCTGAGCCTACTTACACAATGCTGTCAGCTATTTTTATTGTTTTTTATTGTTAGACAGCAAGGGGCACAGATTGAAACTGCACAATGCAGACAGTGTTATCAGTATTAAACTACTGGGTAACAGAAAGTATTCATTAAAATTAACACTTGTCACTTTTAAAGGAATATTTTGATATTGAGATATTCTGGTAAGCAGAGATGAAATAGCACACTATCAGTTTGTGTATTTTATTCTTGCATTGTATCAAAAAGCTAAATTATCCTTCATATTAAGATTTTATCAGAGTATGTTAAAAAGCTTCACCCTTTAATTCAGAGGCCATCCACATTATTACCATGCACACATCAAAGATTTCCCCTAAATCTCTGCAGGAAACACAATCAATCTGCTCAGTATGCGAGGCTAGGACAGCAGGCCATCTCTCCCTTTGAGGATGTCGACGCATTTGACCGATGTGCAGTCGATCCTCCAGATTGTGGCTAATCATCATTACCGACTGCTGAAACAATGACTTTCCTTCAGCCCACTCAGCTTCAAGAAGGACACAAGGGACCTGCCAGTTTTTCTTACGGTGGCTTAACACTTAAGTTGGGATTTGAGGAATTAGGGCAGACTTGGACACAACAAAATGTGCACTCTGATCATCCAACCAAGTCATCAACTATGGCCTGGCTCCCACTGTAAAATCTGCCTCATGAATTACACAAAATTCGACAGATACTATATTTTGGGGAAAGTGTGACAGTGCTGCAGATTCAGTTGAGGGAGCTTTATTTTAAACATTGTAGTCTGAAAACAAATGATGACTGCTGCATATTCCTAAAAGGAGAAAAAAAGTATAAGACAATGGGAGGAAAATGAGGACAGATGCATAGAAGGCAGTAGTAGGGGAATTCTCTAAAATGGACAGTGGATTATGAAAAATGACTTCTTCCTTACAATGCTTAAAGGTTAGGTCTCTATTACACAGAGAGCAAAATGTCAGCAGTATCCCCTGAAAGAGTGGACTGTGATATTAATGGAGAGTCCAGGGAATGGGCTTCCCCTGACTGAGTTTCCCCTCTACCAGACACATTATTCATGTAGTTGTCAGCCCACACCTGGTGCATATAACACTAACATCTACAAACTAAATGATGGAAAGAATATAGCCCACCCTGGTAGGCAGCCAGTGGTGAAATGAATGTTGTTCATGAAGTATAATGGAGAGTAAAAGTACTGCTACTAGATAATCTAAGAGCTCTTCACCCGCACAACTGAAGTTGTCGCCCAGGACATATTAGCATAATGTTCAATTTTGTAGCTAATCCTATACTTTCATTTGGCACTTAGCTACCTCTGAGACTTGCATGGATGGGCAAAATTAAGCACGGGGTCTGTGGCAAAGCTACCCTCAAGAACTGTAGGTAGAAAACCTGCTACCACTTTACAATGATGTACACGCAATGGAGATAGCGCTTCATCTCGAGCGAATGCTGTAACAGTCTTGGAACTGAGTCACCACCTAAAATAAACTGTTGTATGAAATATTAAAGGAGGAAACTAGTTATCATTCGTTTGAACTCCTATGTACAGTTTTTTTTCTTTATCTCTAGTCCTGACCACAGAAGCCCTTATCAAATTCCTCAAAGCAATTATAAAAGCATTTTCCGTGTAATCTAACCACATAACATTACTTAGGACATAAATGATAAAAAAAAAACTGTTGCATTCTGTGGAAATGTGATAGACCCAGACAGGATGACATGATGATTTAATGTGTTACACAGCGAGTCATCAGTCACACAGCCACCACTTTATCTAAGATGCAAAATGGCTTCTGCATGAGGCACACTGTGGCACTGGATTATTTGTGAGTAATATTCTTTTGCCATGGTAAATATATTGTGTCATGCAGCAGAGGGTGGAAGAAAAATTCTCTCTCAAGCTGTTTTAATGAAGTCCCAAATGTCATCCTCATACTTCTTTCAAGAGCAAACTCCAAGAAACTCCTCCTGAAGCCTGACTGTCCCTCAGTGTATCTTCAAGTGATTTGAAAACAAGTCACTATTGTGAAAGGCAGTCTAAGAAGAACAAGGAAAAAAAAACAACAACTACTCAACAGAAAAGAGTAAGCGATGGGCAGCAAACTGGTGGTTTGGACTATTACAATCTTTATGACTGAAGACACTGGATGAATTGTAGAGTCGGCAGCGTGCTATGATTAGGGATGTCTAGAAATCTCTTTCATCATACAAAACTAGTTCAATGATAGAACGGTTTTTGCCAATCCTGTACCAAAAATTACTTTAATAATCACCATTTTATGATTCATTTGAAATTACCCATTACTGCTACATCTTTACAAAAAGACTACAAGAACAACGGATTTCAGCGTAACATTAGAGAGAAAAATGTCAGTGTAATTTAGTGATTTTGGTAAGTGGAAGGGAAGCGCGTCAGAAGTCGAGTTTGAATTAGAACCAACACATTTTTCTCTCTACAATACTGAGGAGAAGAGGAGGGTGGACATCCAATTACTGGAACACTGTGTGTGTCATTTTGACACCACGCTTGGGTTTCTTCGCCAATGTATTAACTGCACCAGACATAAAGGCTACACTGCAGTAATGATTGAAAGACTGAGCATTTTCGCATAAACAAACTAATACAGTGTCACTGTTTATTTGACAACTTATGTCATCCTGCATTTAGTCACTGTTTGTTTGTACTGTGCAGCTTAAAATTAAACTGAAACAGCACACTAATGTGAAATAATGTTTCATCTATGTTAAGATGTTATTCCACTTGACTAAGCATTTTTTGGTTGAAGTATTTCTTCAATATTTCAAGGTGCTTTCTTCTATGAGTTGGGAAAACAAAGTAGATAAAAAAAAACAAGTGGCAGTATCAATTCAACTTGTGTTTAATCTGCACTGGGCAACTTTACATGTTGGCAGCTCCGAATGGCAATTACTGCAAACTGGACACAAAAATCATGTAAATGAATTGTAAACAGTAAGCTCAAGTTTGCCAATTTGGCCCGTCTACCAAAAGTGTGGGCGATGTGACAATTTTAGATCATGGGTAATCTCAATTTGGCATGCGATCGCTTTTTCAGAGAAATCATATCGATTATATCAATAAAAGATGCTATATAGTGTTTAGGTAAATTATTTTAAAACTTTAGTTCTGATGTCATTCAGCTGTTTTTCCAGTGAGTCTCTCAGCCCATGGAGAACCTCCAAGCTCAATGTTTCAGACAGCGGCTCGTGTTCAGGTGCCATTGCATGCTAGGACCACTATTGACGGCTGCAGTCGAAGACGGTGGAGTTGGAATCTGTTGTTGGGCCAAGAAACAACCATTTGACCTCGAAGCTAACTTAGCACTGTTGCTTCACACCAAGAAGGTCCTGAGTTCAATTCCACCATCATGCTAGGGTCTTTGTGGAGTTTGCATGTTCTCCCCGTGTTAGCATGGGTCCTCTCCGGCTTCCTCCCACAGTCCAAAGATATGTAGTTACTCAGGTTAGATTAACTGGTGATTCTGAATTGCCCATAGGTGTGAATGTGAGTGTGAATAGTTGTCTGTCTCAATGTGTTAGCCCTGCGACAGACTGGTGACCTGTCCAGGGTGTACCCTGCGTCTCGCCTTAAGACATCTGGGATAGGCTCCAGCCCCCCAGTGACCCTGAATTGGATAAGCGGAAGAGAATGGATGGATGGATATACATCGCAGCTCTATTTAAACATTGTTTCTAGATGATTCCTATAGTGTTAAATACATTTTATCAGTATATATAAATAGCATATATAATAGTATGTATAAAACATACTAACTTCACAGTTAGTATGAAGTTAAATTCACTCATCTTAAATTTTTTGAACAAACCGCGACACCAGTCTTTTAGGGTTTTTGCTGAATTGAAAGTATTTCCTCCCTTGGTCTGAAAAGCACAAGAACATCATTGGCATATTGCCTTGCAGATTACTTATCAATTCAATTCTAACCCTACTTTATATATAGCACCAAATCACAACAACAATTGCCTCAAGGTGCTTTATATTGTAAAGACCCTACAATAATGCAGAAAAACAGGGAAAACCCCAACAATCAGATGACCTCTTATGAGCAAGTGCTTTGGTGACAGTGGGAAGGAAAAACTTCATTTGAACAGGAAGAACCTCCGGCAGAACCAGGGTCAGGGAGGGGCAGCCATCTTCTGCAACTGGTTGGGGGTGAGGGGAGGTCATCTACCTCGAACACAAAGTACTTCCATACCCAACTCTTACTGCCATTCTTATCAATAAGGGATCACAGACTTAGACGATAGCTGCACTATTCAGCATTTTCTATGTACTTTCTATTTGGTATGCTTTAGGGCATCCTTCTTTTCAGCATGTTAAAAAAGCAAAAAAATAAATAAAAAAAAATCAAAGAACAATCACATCAAATTTTAGTATCAAATGTCATAACTATTATTCTGGTGACATTTGTAATTATGGACTTTAAAAATAAAATCGCAATGAAAACAGGATGCTCTGAAACATAGTTTCACAGTGACTTAATCTAAAAAGATGTTTTCATAGTCTTTTGGCCTGGTCACCCAAGCTTAGCATGGGCATGCCTGCTCTGGATATAAACTCAGTTTGTGCTGAAAATGTACTAGTGGGTAGTACATTTTTGTGGCAAAAGAAAATCCAGTTGTAGCCTCTATGGTGGGATACAGTCTGACATAATGTTCTGACATGCATCAAAATTTGTTAATATAATAAATTTGTTTTTGATAGTGTCAGTACCTTTAGGTGTAGACTAGTGTTGCATAATTTTGATTGGAGGTGATGGTAGGCTTTATGTTATGCTTTCACTGATGTGCACCGTTTTATGCGACTGTGTTAATTTAGCATTTGACTTCCAGAATTTTTATATGTTTTTATGTATTTGTTATATCTAAGGCTCATATCTGTAGTTTAAAAATTAGGAAAAATATAGTAAAGTATAAAAACAAAATAGAAAAACACAAAGACACTAAGCCTAACGTGGGTTAATTAACTTAAAAGTAAGCATATTTAAAAAAAAATTAAAAAGTTAAACGAGACCTGAATGACTGAATACACAGTGGTATATCAGCTTTGGCAACAATCAGGATTGAGATATGTTGGAATATGTTTTGACATGTTTCCTTTGTAAGAATCACTCTTTAAACAATCATCCAGACTGTTCCTACCTGCAATGATTCTCCTTTAGAGCTGCCATGCAAAACTCTCCAGACAGCTCCTTCAGGTAATGTAGAAAAAGACAATAGGTGGAAAATGCTCTAACCTATTTGCCAAATGGTCTGTCATCTAATGCCCTGGTGCTGTTCTATTGTCTAATCCTACTGCTGAGGCCTCTAAAAGGATACATCGGTCTAATAAGATGAATGGGCTTTGACCCTGGAGCTGCTAAAAGCCAACCTGGCCAATTTATCTGAGTGACCTCTACTCTTGGCAGAGACGGGCCTCACCTCTTTTGGAAGCCTTTAACAGGATCAATAGCACAGACGCAAAACAATCCAAAACAATGAGTGTCTAGAAGTTGGGATTCAACAGCTCATTGCCTTTTTATGACCCTGGATTATGTACTTAAGATCAAAGACTAGCATTTGATCATTTCTCTGTATTAGCCTCTTTTTTACTTTGCCGTATCTCTTTTGTGGTGATAACAAATCCAACACCAACTCCAATATCTAAAGAAAATTCCTTGAAACAATGTAAATAATGCCATCATGGCATTAGTTTTATTTTACCTAAAAGTCTGCCCTAATTCATGTGTTCTCAAATGGCTAATGTAAAACAAGATCAACACACAAAAAACGCCAGCTTTATAGTGAATCATGGGTAATTTAATTATACAAATAACAATCACACCCAGTTCAGGGCCAGGATTGGTACATTGTGAAGTTCATTTTGAGGGGAAATGAAATTTCGTCGGCTAAATTAAGGATTCTGTTTCATGTTCTGTTTGTTGGTGTTGGGTTGTGTTTAACCTAGATAAAAGGCCCAGCTTGGATGTTCAAGGCAGGATATGAAGAAGAGAGCCTTTTACATGAGAATATGTTTTCTTTCTTTGAGCATGAATCAGTTTACATGGTATACAATATCAATCGTTGGCCTCAAATCTATATCTGCAAAGTGCTTAGGTTTGCATTGGTGATTAGATGAATTGAACCGAGAACAGTCTGTTACTTGAGTATCCTTCATAGCTCGGATACCTAATGCCTTTTCCCTGCCTCTGAAGTGACCACAGTTTCAGGATGCTTTGCTCTGGGCGCTTGGCCAGAAAGCTTTATGTATTCTGATACCATTCATTTTTAATCAGGACCAGAATATCCTTCCAAAGCTCTGCAAGCTGCCTTTGGCTGCACAACTTCAATTTTGTTATGTTTTAATTGATTTGGCAATCCTCCTTATTGTTGATAGTGTAAGTTGACTGTTACTATTGCTAATATTCCAAGTGAGAACTATCGCACTACTCATTCGAATGTTTCCTATTTTTTCTCTTTTTTTTTCTTGTTGCAAAATTTTAGTTTTTCCCACTATAGTATGGTGTGAAGCTATTGTCTGTTCAGCACATTTCACTCGGCTTTCCAAGTGGACATACCTATCCTCATCTCTGCATGCAGTGGAAGGATTTCTCAGAGCCGGGGTGGGGAATCTTCCTCTGTGGTATAATGAGTTTGACAATGAAAGTGACACTGCGTCCTCTTTGGACCTTGCCGTGTGATCAATCATAACAATGGCTCACCATTTCCTCCTCTGGATACTGACCTTTCTACCTTAAGGAAAGCAAGTGTGTGAATGTGTTATAGTGTGCATGTGTGTTACTCTTGGCTTGAATGTGCCATCACCTTCTTTCCAATCAGCCCTTTAAGTCCTTCAATATAGCCATTAGAATGTCCTTTAGCAGAGAGTCCTTTTTCCCACAAAAAGCAAACATGCCCTGAAAAAAAAAATGCACTACTGAGAGAATGCTGGTCTTGTTAATGCTGTCATCACAAACTATTTTGGGCATGGATAACACACTTGGAAATATTAGGGGAGTGACATCAGGCTTATATATTAAAGATCCTACCACCTGAACAGCTTACAAGGTGATTGATGCTGTTACTCCAGTAAGCGTAACTGCCAAAATTTTATGCAAATATCAACGACTGAGATTATTTTAGGCCGATTCTCTAATGGCTCAGTGCTCATAACAAGTGACAGAAAAGGGAATGATGTGTGGTGAGAGCTGTGAACATGAAGAGATAGGTGACCCTGCCTTCTGCCCTCATCTCCCAGATTAGCCATCAGGACATTTTATCAGTACTTTACTTTCTATATATTCTGCACTTCTGTTTCTAATTCTGTATGTGCTACATATCCGCTCATATAAATCATCAAGATTAAATAAAAAAATTTAACTATCAAACGCGTCTCATTATGCTTTAGCCACAAATGTCCCTTGTCAGCAATAAGGGGTCTAGACCAGATTTTATAGCCGTTTTTATGCCACTTTTAATTGTCGTTTTATCTGCACCACAGATGTACACACTGTCTTTAATGTCTTTAAGACAGCATAAAAAAACCTGATCAATACACTGCTTCACTTGGGAAAATGTTATACAGTAACTCATGTGAGTCACATTATAAAATGTGAACATTTCATACTGCTACTGATATTTTTCTCTGGAATTATTTTACAAGATTGTACATTTAACTGTAAATAAATAATAAGGGGGAAAAAAAACAAAATTCATAGGCGCGCTTTCTTATACATATATTTTTGTAAACTGGGTCCCATAAAAATTAAGGACACGTACAATAATGACTGCAGTAACAAATACTTTCAGTACCAAAAAGTTCTATAATATAAAAGTTTTGTCTAGGTTTTATTTATTTTTTCCTTCTTCTCAGCACAGAGTACTATGCGCAGGTCTTTCTCTGAGGGTGCACAGGGCTAGTATATAGCCTAAGTGGCAAAACCCAAGGCATAAAATATTTGTGAGCGCACAGCAATAATTTAAGGCAACTCAGACAAGCATATCAACATTTTTATCAGCTCATTTCTTTTTTAAAAATGTGGTTGGACCACAAGAGGACAGTGTGCAAAGCAGTTTAAGTAACACAAAAGACCAAGAAGAATAAGGTTTGTAACATTTGCCCCCTGCCTGGAAACCGTTTATAGTTATATATTTAAAATTGTTCTGTGCACAAGAAAGCAGGCTACAGTCTGTGTACAAGTCTCCATCAAAAATTTTTGATTATTAACTCAGGCAAATATTACAGACTGTTTGATATAGTAAAGGTAAATTGAGATTGAAACCTTTTGATTTGTGGCATTGTTTGAGCTAGATGAAACACTCACATGATGAAAACTCCCTGAAATCCTGACTGAAGTCAAAGTCTTTTAATGAAACATTTATTCATGTGTATAATAGACTCAAACACATTTCCATAACCAATGAAAAGATCCAGCGGTATAATTTGGAGTAAAAATGTACTTTTAATTGCATGTGTCAAAAATAAAATTAGAGCAGCCCAACACAATTAGCACAAAACATTTCTGCACATTTTTGTGTTACTTGGTCACTTAATTGGACTAGATAAGTGTGGTTTCCCTTTTAATTTCACTACAGTCCTGAGATTATGAACACCACTGCAGCCCTTAACCTAAAGAAATGCTCCATAACAACAGGTTATGTGCTTCGAGGATATGTTAGAAGCAATTAGAATATATATATATATATATATATATATATATATCTTTAGTGTGACACCTGCAAAGCAGAGGCATTTTTATATTCCAGTAAAACAACTACAACAGGAGAATCATAAGACTTTCAACTTTTTGATTGTGCGCCTCAGTATTGGATGATAAAGGACATAAAACCACTGCACCATGACAATAAATATAACAAATATTCCTGTGTCCCAAGATAGGGGAGAAAAAGGAGATCATAAAATAAGGAAGACATGAGACCAAATAAATTGGCAGGTTGATCTAGCCAAGGGACAACTTTTGAACACCCTGTGTTGATCCAGGAGAAGGAAGAAAATCCATTTTAGCCCATATGAAGAAAAAAAAAAATAAACCTAGAGACCTGACTGTCCTCAAGGTTTGCTTTTGAAGTTATTTTTCTTTCTTTTGTACTTGTTCTTTACATTGTGGTGGCTTTAATTTGCCAGCAACAAATTGGAAAATAGCATTCTTCTTGATTATGTACTTCACAAACAATCAGCGACAAGTGTTTACCTATAGGTCTATTTTCGTTACTTCTTAGGAGAGCAAAGATGGATCGATGGATTCACACACAAGAAAATTGATGGTCCCCAATCGCAGCAGACATACCAGACATACATGTAGCTACAAAACAAGACAAATGGATCAAGACACTAATCCCAGTTTCTTACAGTTATATTCACAGAGTCTAAATTGGTTTCCTGGCTATTTCCGTATTACACTGTAATGCAATCACTCAATTAGGTTGTGTGATGAAATGAAATGAGCCATTTTCTCTTGAGGACAGTAAATAGTGGTTCTCGTAATTGACAACTGCAGAGTAATTCCTAATCTTAATAATATGTCCTGTAGTCTAACACATGCAAGTAATTAGACCGAGGTAAGCATGGGCTAAAACAGTGTCGTCTCTGATGCTCGGCTAAATTGAGGAGACTGAAGTCAAAGAAGCAAATGCTGTTATTCAGAGAGTGTGTGACAGAAAATAGATGTTGGACCAAGTAAATCTTTAAGTTGCAAACACATCTTCACAGCCCATGTAATGCTATAGTGCGATCAAAGATCAAGCCAAATACTGTCTGCCTAGCAATTTTGCAGATTAAGCTCCACTCGAACATCTAAAATTTCTTAGTGGTGAAATAGTAGCTAAAACATAGTAACTTTGACACCAACAATGAGAATAAAAGCAAAGCGTTTAGTTGCTCCAAAAAAACTCTGCAGTCAAATTCGGCATAGTTACGTCCAGCTTCCTGAATTTGAGCTCGTTTTTCAATTCTGTGAAAAAAAATACATAAATCTGTATCTGACTGTTATTTGGATAAAATATTTGAACAATTTGAAAAGATCATCTTGAGTCATCATCACCTTTTTTATATTTAGAAAAAAATCGAACGTTTTTGATTTTGTTACATAAATTAACTATTAAATCATAATTTTGGACTTTAAAGAGAGACTGAAAATACATTTTGTAATGTTGACATCACACATCAACCAGTCTAAGGGAAATAAAAATCCCTTTTGCCAAACCATTGTTCACATTTTTAGGAAAGGTTATTTTTAAGTAAGATAAATAATACATTTGTCTTCGTATAGATGATGTTGCTGGAAAATATCTTTGAAGTATTAAAGGGAGAGAGTGGTTTCAAGAAAATCTGCTTTTCCTTATTAATATGCAAATTTATACAACAAGGCACTCCAAAGTCTAATCAGATCATCTTCTCTGTGGGGGGATGTTGGGGTGTGAATACAAGTTTTTTTTCACCATGTGTTGCTGTTGTATTAATGTGTTCACCAGAAAGTGTCTTCACACAAAAATACACTGACACGACAAAAGGACAGTCTCACACACAGTGTATCATGGTGTTGAGGCATGGGACCAGTTCCAGTCTCCACACTCATAGATGGACTCACAGACGCTTCCACTACGTGAAGGAGAGCTCGAGGATGTCCCACTGCCAAATCTTCACATGCACAAAGGCTCTTGTGCACACTATTTGACAGCATTATGTGCCCTTTTTGAAAGTCTATATTTGAACCCCACCGAGATATCAGTGATGTTTACCTATCACAGACGTTTAGATTTCGTAATATCCGTGATAAGTTGAAATGTGCTGGAAGGTTTATCTGTGACAGCAGCTGGTGACTTCTTGTTGTGGTTATTTTATGCATGATTGTAGACCTGTTGTAGTTTTAGACGAATGCAGGCAAAAGATATGCTGGGGAGAGGCTTTAAGTCACAAAACTGTGACGTAAATTAAGTCTTTGAGGGTTTAGTGATTAGGGCTTAGGGCGGAGCTTGAGACTGAGCCGTGGTGCTGAAGAACAAATCGAAATTATTTGCAGTCAGTTTGTCATTCGCTCGGACGAAGGTTCAAATGTCGATGACCTTTGCTCCACAGCGGTGACCTCTCCAAGACTTTCCAATCTACTCCAAAATAGAATCTAGAATCCTTTCACATGACTGATGTGCACATCCCCTGCTATGACACCTTGGCGTGTCATCACTGAATCCCACTTCCCTTGTCACCCCAAGCACTAACAATGTGAGCACTTAACTGGTGACAGTGCCAGCGAGCACGGAAGTGATGACAATAAATGATGGCAATCAAAGCATGTCTCCTCTTTTGACGAGGCACGAGATAAAGCTCAGACACCTTCCAGCCCCATTAACAAGTGATGAAACTGTTTTCTCTGCCAGCTTTGGAGTGTTTTTCAAAACTATCACAGATGGCCAGGCCTTTTGACCCCACCCCCCACCACACACCACACACCCCAAAAAATGAGAGAAAATAAAAAAAAACCTCTGATGTTATTTATTCTTTTTGTATTCGGCTCGTGCCACACTGAATTATGAAAGTGGTGAGGGAGGTTTTCTTCATGCTACGATCAATAGGCTGATTCCGCTGTCACAATACAAGGCGCGTATCTGAGACAGGAGTTTGACAGATGGCGTGTCACCTTCGTCAGCGTGACGCCCTGCGTGCATGCAGGTTTTGTGTGTGTGCATGTGTGTGCAAATGTCTGCACTCTTGCTTGATTTTTCTAATCTTAGAGATAAAGTGTGAGAAACAAAGTGAGATATTCAAGTGTGTGTGCGTGCACGTGAGTGCATGAGACAGGAGAGGAAGAGGCGCAGAGTGAGAGAACATGAATACATGCACACAGGGAAGCATGTTAGAGGATGTCTGATACGCTTTCATACTCCCACCCAAAAAGCCTTTGGTGCTTGCTGTGCTACAGCACACTTTGCAGTGACTCCTCTACTGATTTAATTAACCTTTTACTGGCACTGTTCACACAATAAATTTGTGAGCTACATTCAACTGTAAAATGTGTATGACTGCAATGTAGACCTGTGACTTGGACAAATTGAAATTCTTTTCTGCTACATCCACTAGTAAACAGTCCTTGATAAGAGATGTCTGAAAAGACATGCAAGGGAATGGAACATTCACAGTGTCCATCCTCCATGAAAGCATCAAAGCAAAACACTTTTCCATGAAAACTACTTTGGACAGAAGGTTGAGGTCAGAGCAAAAAATGCTCCTTTAACCAGCGGTGACAGACATCACAGTGGAAGTCGCTTTTTCCTAAGCAGGGGTCAGCAGGCATTAAGCCCCTCCTACTTAACAATAAACCCTATGTGTAATAGTTTATACAGTCGGGAGAGCTGTCATGAGGTACTGCAGTTCTGTAGCCGCAGTACCTAACAAGTAAGTGCGAGCTTTTTCACACCCTATTAGGAATACAACTCAACTGGGCCATGCCGTTTCTGTTTCATGCAGTCATTCATGTTTTATGAGGGGTACAATATTGATTCTGAAGCCTGCACTTCAACATTAAGGTGAAAAAAAAAAACACTCTCCATGGTTGTTTTCATTTTTTACTCAGTAGTTATATATTGATGTAATGGTCCTAAATAAATTTAACTATTTATATCACAACAGCAGTTGAACAATACTATAAGAATTTCATATTAACACATAAAAAATACATTACCATAAAGTAGTAGTAAGTGTCCCAATAAGAACAGTATCTAGTCAGACCTGAAGAAAACTTCAGCTCTGTTTGTAGCTTTGTTTATAAAGTAATTTGTTCATTTATTGAAACTGGGATATTTTCTGTATTTTTTTTTAAATAAAATATGTTGTTCTAAATGTGTGTTACTAAAACTGGTAGTAAAGTGGAGTGGAGCAAAAATGAGTGCTTGTTCATTTTTGAGGTATTAAATTAATTAATATCAAAGTGTAATGGCTTTACAAAATTGCATTTCATTTTTTAAAATTCTGTATAGAAAACCTGACATTGACAGAAAAAAATGCATAGTTAGTCAGATCATCTATTTTAATTTCTTAAAGATATTTAAACAAATTCCACCCACTTCAGTGAAAACTGCATGCCTGAGTGGGATTGAAAACCCAAGGATATGAAGTGACCCACATTCTGAGCCATGCAAGCAGAGTTTCTATATCCTGTAAATGAATAAATTCCAGGAAAGGTGGCACCTTAAGATATACAGACAACACCAAATAAAACACTTTTTCTTATATTTTTTCATGTGCATTTAGTGTTTGAAAAGAAGTTTAGAAAATACAAGGTTATTTTACCTGATTTTATTTATTAATTTGAGTTAAAATTATATACAAATTTAACTCAGCTCTTCTCAGATTATTCCAATAATTTTTCTGTCTCTGAATGGATTTGACATTATTCAGTAGAAATTCTTTTTTTTTATTTCTATACAGCATTGTTGCTGTGGAAAATATGACTAATCTCCTAGTTGTAGAAACTAAAAATAAATAGATAAATAAATAAAATCAGAATTTAATTTTTAAGGCTCAGTTCTTTCGTTCAGTTCAACTGCTCAGTGCAAACATTTCTTTTAATATCCATTTGCCACTCGGAGCGGCGGTACACTCCCCACAGACATGGATTCCCAACTCTGCTGGTAGATGTCACATCACTAATGTTACATGAGACAGTAAGTGAGCAACTAAGTAAGTGTGCGTCTGCATGTTTATATGTGTGTGCAAATATATGTTGTGTATTTATCCATAGCAAACTTATCACTGTCATATATACGGAATGATACCAAATAATTTCTGCATGATGAAAGAGCGCATATATATTGAGAGAGTATCACTGTAGGCTTGCAAATATTTAAAAAGCCAAAGTGTTATTGATTAGTACTACTTTTTCTTTAATTACATTTTTTTTTCCCAATGCCATGTTATGTGTGAAAAGGACGCTATGGTGCATACCATTCAAATAGAGGACTAAACACAATGGTGCAATCCATTAGGAAATGCAAGGATGGCTCATTATCACGTGGCTATTCATATAACTACAAGACCAGTAAGACAAACACTTTAATCAATCAGTTTTGTTTTCCAGGGATTCTATCAGTTGCTCTGGATTATCTTAAGCGTAAAATCAATGCAAGCTATTTAACAGTTTTTCCCTCTCTTTCCCCCTCTTCCTTTTCAATAAAATGTCACCAATGAACAGTTAGAATACAATTAAAGTTTAAAAAAATAAATAAATAAAAGCTGTACACTGATCTTATTAAAATTAGATGATTATAAAAAAGGATAATCATGAGCATAATGCCAACAGACTTGAACTCAGATGATTCACAGTCTCAGTCCTCTCTTTTGAAAAATAAAGTTCAGCAAAGGTCATTTTTATTTGCAAAAATGCAAATGCATCACTTCACAAAACAACTGCTCTTATTCAGTCTGTGGTCTCCAGTTGACCATTGAAAGCTGTAGACTGTCCACTTATGACCACTTTTGGTCCATCTTTAAAAGGTGGAGCTCTTTCTCACAGAGGTTAACATTTGCACATGCCGCTCTCTGTGAATGTGCTGAGGGCTCGGTACTTGTCTGTGTCGAACACTCTATAGAACAGAGCGAATTAGAATGAAATATTGAGTTCATTTATGAATAAGTGGGGCTGAACGGCCCCTTGTCGGAGCTTCAGCATGCATATTCAGTTGATGGAAACCTTTGGATGGGTCATTTCTCTTAGCTGCTTCATTAAATAGTGAAAGTCAAAAGTGCAATGCTCCTGACAAAAAAAGGACCAAGATCTACAGAGATGGAACACTGGCCAGGTTTTCCTTTGCACTGGTTCAAACCCTAGATGATAAGTGTGGGGGGGGGGGGGGGCAGCATAGTT
>VVHJ01007940.1:64642-77431 GCA_015107715.1 Tylochromis polylepis | reverse complement strand
AGAGAGAGAGGGGGGGGGGGGGGGGGGGGGTGCTCAATTAGTTTATTTGAACAAACAGGGGGTAGATTTTTCAATAATACCATTAAATTTTGTTTATAGGTGATTTTGCTTTTTGTAACATTTTTGGAAAAAAAAAGTATGGCAAAGCAGATAAAGTGTTTATTTTCCCTGTGAAACTAATTGAGACAATAGTAGGTTTAAGTCTCAGTGGGGTGTTGTGCTAGAGCCAATCAGCAGCAGCTTCTTGAGGAGTTTCCAAAAGAAACTCCAGAGGAGGTACGCCAAAGGGGCGTACCGCGGCATTTGTATGTGTGTGTGTGTGTGTGTGTGTGTGTGTGTGTGTGTGTTCACACAGTTAAAATGGTGGAGGCCAGGTGCAATCAAAGCTAGACAGAGAGCATATTGAAGAAATGACTGTTGATATGGTTTCACTCTTGGCATATTCACCATCAAATATGACTGGAATCGCGCACTAAGGAGGTGAAGGCCATGTTTACAGGCACCTCCGTGGTTAGAGCTGAGCTTTTAGTGACTCATAAATGCATGCAGCGTATTGGGCCAAAGTAAAGGCCAGATTCAGGAACAAACACACGGACTTGAATTCTGATGGTATTTTGAAAAGGTAAAATACTTACTCAGCCCCCCCCCCCGGAGACAAGCTTTCTATGATGAATACTGCCATTAAGAAAATGACTTGTCTCAAATGTCAGACGGTAGCCAATGTTTTTAGATAAAAATTGATAGCACATGAACACAAGACATTTTCCTTTTTACCCTCTTTTTAATGTTCTTGCCAGTAGAGTGTAATCAACTCTAATTATTTAAACTGCCTGCCACTCTTTGAGACCACTGGTTTCTTAAAATAATTAGAGCTTTGCATTGCATGCGTTATAATAGTGATGGCTCACACTTTAATGGTGATGAATGATGTGCAATGTCATGAGCACTTTCAGTCATCAACTTCAGAAAGAAAATTTTGAAGCTCTACACCAAAACATATGCTGCTGAGATGATAAAGTTAATGACAGCCTGACTTTGAGCATAGACAGAAGAGACACAATGCATTTCAATAAAAGAAAATGATGGATGATGGAAGAAGAAAGACTGGTGAAAAAAGTACTGGATGTCATTTTGCAACAGATTTGATCAAAATGATTTTCCGAAGTGCAAACTAACCTTTCAGTGAGCAATAATAAAAAACAAGCATAACAACAGTAAAATGTGAAAAGAGTGGAACAACGTAAATGAGTTTAACAACAACACAGCAATATAGCCATCTTACATGTATTGCCTCCATTTGACGCAACAAAGATTTGCCCTCTTCAAACACAGAACCTCAATCCTCCATCTCAGGTTTCCAGCATGATCAAATTTGCACTTCAAACCATTGTGCCCATTTAATCAGCCATTATGTATGCCCAGTCAACCACTGCAGAATTTCTAAGCAAAATCTCAAACTGAGGCACACAAAGCTATCTTTGATTTAACGCTAGCCCATGGGGAAACTTTATCAAACTCCTTTGCTTCCTGTGGAGCAGGACCAGGTGACTAGCAACTACTCAATCTGAAGGCCCGATTCCTTTCCGCATGCGGCAAGGAATCACGCCTTTGATCCAGACAAAGACAGCTGCAAATGCCTCTCAAGATACCGGCCCCACCAATCGCGTTTTCACATTCTTCCACCAATCAGAGCCTTGTCTCGAGCACCAACCATAATCCAACCTACTGCTGCTCTTTATACAGAGTGACTTCTCCCCCTTTGAAAAGCAATGAGGGTAAGGGCCACAAACAAATAAGCATTTTAAGGTAAAATAATGAAAAGTGTGCCTCACTCACCCATCTCATTGTCCGATTTATTGTCCATTTCTGTATCAGTGAGTGTGAGCGCCGAGTTAGAGCGACTGGAAAGGCATGAATTCTGCCCCGATTTTGCCCCTGTCCCCCAAAGAGTAATGGTACGTTCTGGTGATACAGGTTCATGGTTTTCGGTAGCGACGGGTCCTCTGGAATAGCTGCTGAGTGGGTGGGAGAGGCCAGTCTCGGGGCAGAGAGCCAAGCCTCTGCGAGCCGATGGCTCACAAATCCCAAGTTGCCTTAGCGAAAATGTCTGCCCTGTAAATGACAGAAGTAGTAAAGTTAACAAACCAAGCAACACTGCAGTTAATAGCCATAAGCAGGGCTATTTAAAAAGAAAAAAAAGAAAAAACAACAAAAAACAGTTAATCTAAGAGCATGACGACAAGGCAGGGGGTAATTGCTAAATTAAAGCCTTAACAAGTTCCTCCAAAGCTACTTAACACTCATCAACTTATCAAGATCTACAACTGCATTTCTTTGACTCAAATCACATAAATAGTCTAATTAAAATTATAATAATTGCTATGTTTAAGATTACCAAGTTCCATTAGACAAATGGTCTGAAATCAATATCCTTGGATTAAATTACAGATAAAAAAAAATAAGTAAAGATGCTAATCACCTAATTATTATGATAGTTTTTTAGAAACTGTTTAAGATACTGTTTAACAATAAATCATAGCAATGCTCTAAATTAGTTTTGTCTCCATTTCACATTGCTTAAGGGTTTGCTTATTTCTGAAAACAAAAATTAACCTGCAATGCCTTTAAAAGACTCTGCAGCATGTTTTCAATTGTTTTTAAATGATGCAGGAATAATGCCAAAAAAACCCAAACATCTTAAGGCGAACTCACTCACTCAGTCTTTAAATTAAAAAAGTTTTCCAGTTTCATTCATTGCATATTTGATTTCAACCAAGAAATGAGCTGTATATTTGTAGTGTCTTTAGCCATTTGGTTCATAGATACTCGTAGTCAAGCTCAAATATATTTAAATACAGTATATGGTCATCCAGAAACTGCTATAGCTAAATATTAATATTTAATATAGAAATCATCATAGCTATAATGTATTTCATCTTCAGTATATTTTAGCATATCAAAATAAGACATTTTCCTCAGATCTCTGGTGTATTTAAAATGTTTTTAAAATGCTAGGTGAAATTCACACAGCTTTTGTTTTATTCTTTTTTGTTGTTTCCTTTTTCTTTTTTTTTTGTCATATAAGCCATTTTAAAATCATCACTACATGTACCAGGATTCCTATGCTATCATACACACAGCATATTAAGAGCAAATAAAGTAACTAATTAACACAGAACATGCTCTTTTTCCATCATCAGCATTAAATCTGACTTTTACTGTGATGATGTAAGAAACACTCGTTAAGGCTAAATGCCTGGATTTTAAAAAGAAATAAAGGAAACTACTCTTCTTCCCACAACTTCATCATTAATCCATTTATTCTAAAATGGACACCAATTAGCACCACGAAAATGTAAAAGTGTAATGGATAGTTTTTTCTGATTGCAATCTTACGAGCCAAAGGAGTGCCATAAAATAGAATAAACTGCTCAAAGTTTTTAATTACAGAAATTACAGCAGTTTCTAAGAGCCAATTAAAGAAGAGGGTTACTTATTGTACATTTTACCTTATTATTTTAACATAGTCCTGCAGGGCACGAACATTTTATGAGGTCAGAGTAGCTCACTACATCACACTCAATAGGAATTCTTTTTAAAAGTTTAAAAATATAAATCTAATTTATGCTTTTGTTTGACATCCTTTAATTGTGTTTACTACTGTCTAGCATACTGGCGCCATATTGTTATTTCTTGTCAAGCTTGCAGAGATAAAGTGGGAGATAAAACTGTGGGATAAAATTTATTAAACAAACAAACAACAAAATCCTTGCATCCGCATTCATTTACTAATGAGGTTTCACACTGTTAAACATCAGCAAATGAACATGGATATAAGGATTTTGTTCTTTGTGGTATTTACTAAAGTCTAACAACAACTGAAATCTAAGATTTATCATCAGAGTTTCTTCTTCAATTTAGAAAAATGCCACTATAAGATGTAAGACTTTTTGGTACTAGAAATTTTTTGTACCCGGTGCCTTTTAAATGATATACTCTGATGATACTGGCCATGACGTTAAAAAAATGACGGTCAATCCCCACCTCTCTGAGCTTATATTTTGTACATTCATCTAACAAATACAGAAAAATCCCACAGAAGGACAACATTTGTTCTTGCTAACCTGGCCTTGTGTACTCGGCAGTTTCCTTATGGACCATCTCCTTGACTCTTCCTCCAAAGAGCATTCGTGAAGGGTCATGGTCAAAGGCCTGTAGCGTCTCACTGGAGCTGTAGGATTTCTGAGTGGGCACACGGCAGGCTCCCTCGTCCCGGTCTGATGTGGAGGCGGTGTAACGGCGCTCTCGATCCTTGTCTCTCTCACAGTGTCTCTCTCGGTCTCTCTGGCTCTTGGACAGCGAGCAGAAAGGCCGCTGCTCCCTCACCCTTTCCATGCTGCCTGCATGCTGGGTATCCAACTCTGCTCCCCTTCACCAGCGCCACTCTCCTGAGACACTCACCACTGGATTATTTCACTCCTTTTTCCCCCCCTCTCCTCTTCCTCCTGTGGCTTTGATTCTCGTCCTGTAACCGATTTTCCCCCAAACCCTCCTCCCCACTTCTGAACCTCTGTCGCCCACTTCTTCAGTCCATTCAGCCTTCCAGCCACTCTACCTGGAAAAGAGAGATGAGGAAAGGAAGCAAGGAGCTCAGATAACACTAATCCATCTGCTTCATCTTCTAAAGCACACACTTATCCCCTTCTCACGGCCCCACCCCCGACTCTACCCCCACACCCCTGAAACCTCACCCGTGAACTGTTATATGGCTCATATAGTTGACTTCCCCTCTTAAAAGATCACCTCTGTATTGCATTTTCAGTCATGTTTATCTTCAGTGTGTTAACTCTGAATATTGTCCTTCAGAAACGTTCAATTCCAGTAATTTCAGTAAGCACTCTGTAAAAAAAAAAAAGATTAAAAAAACAATTTCATCTTTTTTAAAGTGAAAAGTTTTAAACTTTGCAATTTTCCACTGACGATGCTCCAAAGTTAACATCCTCCGAATGCAAAATTCTGCTTAAATGAAGGAGAAATCAACAGGTTGGCATGACCAGGAAAGCTTTTGCTTTCATCATCACTTAAAAAACTTTTAACTTAACTTAAATTTAATTGATAAAATTAGAATGCCAAGCCTTTATATGAACGGTCAATTAGTGTTACTTCAAATGCACAGAAGAACAATGACAAGATTAAATATTTCTATTAAAATTCTTATACATACATAGTGTGAGAGAGAGAGTGATGAAAATAAAAATGTGCTTTTTTATATAATTATGACCTTTTATACTCTTGTACTGTATTTCTACATATACACAGAACATTTCAATTTACCATTTCTTAAGCTAACTCCATGTAATTTCTGCACCCACAACAATAAAGTGAAGGTAAACTGAACTTCATTTGAGGTACTAAAAAATTCATAACAGAAATCTTTTTTTTCCCCAAAACAGTGCCTTTGTTACTTTGAATAGTCCACCAGTGGGCAAGAAGCAGCTATCACAAGAACCATTTAATTGGTTTAAATTAGCAGCAATGAAAACTCTTCCAAAAATGAAACAAGTTTTTTTCTTTGTTTTGTTTTCGATGTCAGATACTTGAAAAAAAAAATCACGACACAGTGTCAAGAGACTGCAAGGTGATTAAGTCTTTATATCTGACAGATATTCATTTGTATATTTTAAAGCAGTGTTTAATTTCATGCCTAAAATAGCAAAAAGAGTACCTTTCTGTGGTTCCCATCCATGGCAGACAGTAAAAGACTAATATCATATAAAGGCTCTGAACCAGCTTTGTTTCTTAAACTCTCACTGTAGTATTTGACAACTACAAACACTGCACTAGCTATACATGCAGTTTGTCTCTGGCCACAGAAACATTAGATAAATTGGTGTTAAAAACCTTAACTTGTTAGAAATTCAGAGAAGACACTCTCACTCTGCTCCAAATGTGGACAAGGGGGATGAGAATGTGACTAATCCACAAAAAACCCTTGAGTGGAATGTGGATGGGAGCCGTGGTGTGTCAGAAGTGTTTATTACCAGCCATTTTCTACTGCTTCCTGAGACACACACACACACACACGCGCGCGCAGAGTCACACATGCCACACACCACAATTTCATTTCTCTCTTGGCTGAGCTGTAAGACTTGAGTATCAGACTCCTTCTTTCCCCAAATGAGATCTACTTCGTTTCACATCAAGCATCAAAACCTTCCAATGAAGCCAGGATAGCGTACCGTCGCACGGCAAGATAGCACCAGCCCCAGAGAGACGTTCCAAAAACTGAAGCAGTTGCGGGTGGAGTACAGGATGCAGGGATAATGAAAACTGTGAGCTGTTCTAGGCCTCTTAAACTTATTTTTCCCCCCTTCTCCCTGAGTTGCTTCATATCGCTCTGTTCCCCCGATGGGCTGAGATGCAATCAGTGACACACTCTCTTGTAAGGCTGACACTCAACACTACCCCCCACACACTTGTTTTACGATGCCACAGGCCATCTCAATCACATCTCATCACTTTCAGGAAATTGTACACACCCGTCCAGATTGGCAGATTAATGCACAGGATGCGTCCAAGCAGACACGCCCAGAAGCCTCCTTGATTGCAAATTCCCCTTCTTTATGGACTTGTAAGAAGATTCGGTATCTGAAAAACAGCTAATGCCACAAGTCTTACCCACTGAGCCACAAGCGACCACTATAGGAGGAATTAGATTTGTGTCCTAATCAGCCTACAAGCCCTTAAGTGACCAGGCACATCCCCATAAACATTCCTCTATTACTCTGAGGACTCAAAGATGCCATCTTCTTCACAGCTCATCCTAGTGTCCTGCTTCGCTTTCTTTCCTCACAGCACACGGGGACACTAACAGTTCATTCATTACAGTTTAAAATATGTACAAGAAGTCACAGAGGCTCTTAAGAGAATTCTGTTTTTTTACAGACTTTAAGTTTCAGAGGTTTTAAGTATAGTGCAATATAAACTTGACTATGTTTTTGCTTTTACTACATAAAATCTGCCTCTGGCTACCCTACTGAGAGTACATACTAGTGTACACCAGCTGTGTTTGAGTAAGTGAGGAGAACCTTTAGGGTTCATTATGAATCAAAAATTCTCGGTACACCCCCCACCCTTGTTTTTTTTTTAAAAAAAAACTTTTCTGTATCATTCACATCTACATTCCCTTTTACCTTTGATCATGCAGTTGAATCAGGACAGTTAGTCACCCGTGACCACTCAGTGGAACAGTCGACACTGCAAAATTAGTGTCACACAGAGGTCCTCTTGCAAGCCAGTGAGGCAGGGAAAAAGATAGTTCATGATGTACGCGGCTCAGCTCCACACACGTCCAAACGACTCCCGTGCCAGTTGAGTACGGTCCCCCCGACGCTTAGTACTGTCCTACACCTCTGCACTTCTTTGAAGCATAAACCATAAACCATCTGTATAATAAGGTGTGAAGACACGTGTCCAAGTCAACTGGTTCTTCAGGGCAGTTCTAATTGAGATTTACTTTTTCATGTCTCCTGTTTAGTACTTTATTCATCAAAGATGGCAGAGGGGATGTCTTATGTTACCAACAGATCAGGGCTGGGATTCAGAAGAGATGACCAAAGAGGAGAGAAACCTTTTAAGATTTCTTGGAATCATTCAATTGGTTTATAATAAATTAAATGAATAAGAAAAATGTTATCAGTGCGTTATTCATCAAAAACATAAAAGGATACTTTTTGATATTTCAAACAAGGATAGCTAAGGTGGGGAGTGACTTTCTAGACACCTCTAAATCACTGATCTCGAATATTACATAACTAATTATTGAAATGACAAAAAATAACCAGTATTTTTTTTCTTGAAAAACCGATTTGATTTAATCTTTGGTTCTAGCAGAATACAGAATCATCCTCCTTTTAATCTGCATCTGATGGTGTGTTTTGATTGACAGTGACCTGACCAACCAACATCTGTCACTGGATTTTAATCCAAATGTTACTAAATTCTGATTATTGCATGTAAGTGCCAACAAAGCCAAGCCAACATCAAGCCAAATGCAAAAGGTAAAATAAAAAATAAATTAAACAAATAAATAACTGAAATCGCTCAGGTGAAATAACTAAAGCTGTTCCAACTTTAGCAGGAATGGACAGAAATATTAAGAAGAAGAAAGTGTGCTTCTTTTCTAAGATGTCTCAGAACTGATAAGCATGCAAAATTAGATTAATGAACACCTACACCATCTTAAATTGAGCTGGCAGACACTGGTTACTTCAGCACACAAAGCAAAACAAGAGTAGCCACTGCTGACCAGAGTGCTGAAGTGGCAACTATTCACTAAGCCTTTGTCCGGTAATTATATTTCCGCAGGGCGGCTGTATGTATCAGCTCAGATCTCCCTGTTGGTGACCTCTGTAAATAATGATAATAAAGAGCGTACTTGTCGTTCCTAGTGTGTCCCTCCAAGACAATTCACCTGTCACCAAGTGGCCTGGCTGGCCCATCTACCCCCACAAACCCCCTCATCTTGTTGTTGGCCGTTTGCCGGAGCACAGATCAGACGGCTCTCAGCCATGGGGAGTGGTGAGAGTGGTAGATGGAGCTTGTGGAGATCAGGGCTGGCTCTCTTCAACACAGCCAGCACCTCCAACAATAGCTGCCTCTGACAGCTTTGCATAATTCATCTTGTCGAGTCTCTCTCTCTCTCTTTCCTCTTTGACGCTCCTCTCTGCCTCTCCTCTTTCAGTTTCTCTTCAGTTCTTCTGCTTTTTTTGTGCCTCCCAGCGCTTGGAGAAGGGGCGAGGGAGAACCAGGGCAGTGTTCCATCAGATGCTGCCTGTTTCCCCCTGACACTAGTGATTTTGGAGACACAGAAGTGTTTGTCTGCAGCGTGATGCCCAAACTCTGAATTCTGGATGCCATCTGAACCAGATTGTGCTCGTTCTTTATCGAGGCTCAATGCCTAAATCCCTCACTGCAACAAGAACTGTAGAAATATTACCTAAAAATACCCAGATCAGCATCAAAATGATGATTTTTTTTTTCTTAAAGTGCTTACATGAATCGTGAGGAATCTGACCAAATAGTGCTGATATGCCACAACGACATTTTGGTAGCTATAATTCAGTCTTAGTCTTTATAAATGTACAGTGTCAGAGACAGAAAGGCAGTTAGGAAGTGGAGAAAAGAGAGCAAACAAAATCATGACAGCATTTACCAGCAATTAAATTTTAGCTGCAGCTATATCCTTAGTATACATGGTGACGGATGAGCTTACCGCACTCGGTACGACTCTTAGGAAAGATGATGAAATCCTACTCCATGCTAGGTCTCTTGTCTCAGTGTATGATGCATATTCACAAGTAGAGTAAAGTGATGCAAATCTCTGGTACAGTCACTTCACATTATTCCAGGCACATGGAGCTTTCAGCTTCATCCCTCATAGTTGCAGCGCATTTAAAAGACAAACAGAGGTACTGTGACTATGAAAAATAAAAAAAGCTGAACTGAATTCAAAGCGTTTTGTTTTCTTATTTTTCCTACTTGTCTCTAAATCACAGTGGTCAATGTCTAATCTTAACCATTTTATTGTTCGCCTTGTGTGTGTGTGTGTGTGTGTGTGTGTGTGTGTGTGTGTGTGTATGAAATAATAAAAACTAAAAAAAAGCATGTGCCAGTCCCAGGATACAACACAATAAGCTGAGCGTGGATGTTTACAAATCCCTCAAATAATCCTTCACCTGTGACTCATGTGAGTTATATATTCATTGAATCTTTAGTGGGGAAATCGCAAGCACAGCCAGATTCATTTTTTTTAAATGTAATTGCTAGGTGTGGACAATTGGAATATAAAAACGTAGAGCTTTATAATGTTTTTTTTGCAGTATCTCCTTGTATCTCAAATGGTAATAACGGGTTATTCAGTGAATTCGCACACACAGGCTACAGCATTTATCTGTATCCAAGGCTACAATTATTGAAGCCAGTTCTTATCAAAATAGGTGCTCCCTTCCATATCACACACCCAATTACACGAGACAGTCTTAATTCAATGAGCCACAGTTTGCTTTTCTCTCAAATTGGTATCACTGCAGTGTTATTTCAAACAGCGCATCTAAAGAAGTAATGATGTCCTTGGTCATTCGCTTAATTGAGAATCTTGCAAGACACTGTCAACAATTACCATCTAATACTTGCGCAAAATGAATTGACTCCATTGCTGACAGACTTCTACCGTCCTGCAGCAATTTAAAGAGAAATCCATGATCGACCCGCTGTTACGGAAATAAAATTATATTGTAGCGATGCGGTTGCAGTGTAATGATGCAACAGAGAAATCAAAACACAGTTTAGGGGAGCTGAAACAAACCGCATCTGTCCACAAAAGTAAACTTGTAAACAAAACATAACGGCTAACAACAAAAATGACGCTGACAAAAATAAAAACATTATTGTAGACATCTTTATTTATTTAGACTGCAGTGCCTTGTTTAATTACAGATTCTCAGTCCAATATCAGTCTTGCCTGACAGTCTAATCTGGACATCTGTAGAACTACTGTAGCCAATCAACAAGCGCTCAGAGAGTGGATGAAAATCATTACTCAAACTATATTTTAAATTCTGCCAGCATACAAACCTGGCGACGAGATAAAAATTCAAATGCGCAGAGATATTCTAAAGTGCTGACATTGGGTGTCATTCAAATGCATCTCACACGAGTGTACCACAAACTAAACCTCCCTCTTTTAGGATATGCAGGAGGAGACGGAATATACACAGCAGTCACATAACAGCGCTAGACAACCGAAGAGTATGAAGGAAAGCTTCAATGGTGAATACTGCAATGGGAACGCAATACTCAAGAGCTGCTGCAACTGCTGGAAAACATCAAATCTGACCAGACACAGACATACTGCAGTAGCGGTTAGTCTTCATAAGCATTACAAAATAAATCAGTGTGCCTATGTCAATACTACCAAATTAGAATAAATTTTAAAGCACACATTGAAAACAATTTGCAGAGAATAATACGTTGGGAGTGTTTCTTCTTTAGACAAATTGTGTCACATAAACCCTACAATACATAAAGAAACTGGAGGGTTTTATTCTCTTGTTGTCAGCTTTTTAAGGCGTATGTAGGTCATGATGGCACACGATCAGACTACTGAGAGACTGCAGGCCTTATAAAAGAAACATCAATCTGAAAATTCATCACATCACACTGGTTTTTCTACTTCCAGGGGTGAAACTTGTAGAATCTGGCCTGTAATGATCGGCCAAGCCTGAATTCTGAATGCACACTGCTCTCCACTGGAAGTCAAAGATTGCTGACCTGTATACCATTACACCGAATCAGAGGCACCAGTTTTACACTCTTCAATGGTCCGATATTCAATATTTTCTCCTTCGTCCTGCTGACAATAAAGAGACAGAAATGTGTTACTGACTGGCTTCCCACATGAACTAGCACCTTTGCCTTGTCCCAATCATCGCTCTTCGTCACCCACCAGACCTGAGGCTTTCAGCATCAGAGAGGTCACGTCAACTGAATTATTGAGGCCATCAAGCGGCTCCATCGACAACCATAGCTGACGCCCAACTTCTCACTGGGTTGTCCAGGTGCCACAAAAGACCAGACCTAAGGCCCTTGGCAGACTGAAGCTATTCTGGGAAACCTTTTCCAGGATCAGTATTTCTATATGCAAGTATAGCAAAAACAGCAAGAGTAAGTTTTCTTTAGAATTTTGGCAACTTAGACCACTGTGAGGGGAAGATAAAAAAAAATTCTTTGACTTTAAATAATGAATCAGTTTCATCAATATTTTAATGTGAGCTGGACAATACACAAGTATGACTCTAATAAGCTATAACATCCTTTAAAAATGTAACAATTCCTGACATCGTATTCAGATCCTTTGAATATGATGTCTGTAGTTCATGAAAGCCTAACCTAGACACCGCAGAGGTATTCACTCAGAGCAATTTTCACAAGCAGAGAGCACAATGCATTTCTATTTTATTCTCCCTGTGACACAACTAAGCACATTTCTGTTTGGCTCTCCCTACCAGCCTCAGCCTGGAGCATGCAGCGAGAGTTGCACTGTTACAAAGTCAAGCCCACTCCTCAATCTTGCCACTTGGTCTTGACCCAGAAAGTCCAACGGAGCATGCTGAGCCATAAATGTTAATCTGTAGGTTACAACAGTGTGAAGTGGTGCTGCCCCCAGAGCTGGACCGGCAGGACAGCATCCTGTGGCTAATCGCAGGTGGCTTTCATCTCAGCCTGTTTCGGCCAAAAACCTCAAAACAAAACCAAGAGCTGTCATGCTTGAATAGTCCTTTTTCTTGATTTTAAGTAATCCATACAAAGCCAAGGGAACGGCTTCCACTTCATCACAAACAATTACCAGCTTGGCTGCTTTGTCTGAACGCCTACGCACAACATCACCACCAATGTATTTGCATGCATGTGTGCAATGAGATCCAGAATTCAGTTTGTGTTACGCACAACACATTAGGTCATGCAGTCAGCCTACAATAGCCATGAGCTGGGTAAAATAACTGTTCCTTAGAGAACATTCCTCTCTCCTCTCCAATCAGACTGCAATGGCAGGATTCACATTATACTAAGCAGATATTCAAGATGAAAAATACTAATTAAATCCATCTTTAGTGCTGATATAAAATGCCATTTATATTCCCGACTGTTTCAAGCCCTTTCTGATATCCATATTTTAATTTAATAAAACTTGGTTATGAATTGTAGAATAAAATGGTGTTACATAAAGAA
>VVHJ01007940.1:18685-51185 GCA_015107715.1 Tylochromis polylepis | reverse complement strand
AGTGCGGCACTAACAAGGACGGGGGTGGGTAATATTTCAGTATTAGCACTTGGAATCGCATTATGTCGATATGATCTTATATTACAGTTTTAGAAAACTACATTTGAATTATTAATTACAGAAAATTAATTATGACAAAATATATTAAAGGATGGCAGGTTAAATTTCCTGAAGGTCAGCATATTCATATGTCTTGTTTTATTCAGCCATCAGTACAAAACTCCAACTTTCACATAAGACCATAAAGAAAAATGACACATATTTTAAAAGTGAAAAACTGGAGCTGAATAACACTGAAGTATCAACCAGGAAAAAGGGCTTGTTTTTGTTGTCGTCAAAATAGTTGCTGAAGCTGTTTTGCAGCATTATGTGCAGAGAAAACACTCCACTCGTGCAAGGATGTCACGCGGGACCTCAAAATAAAACTCCACACACAGCTGGCTTTTTTTTTTTTTTTGGTCCTACCTTGCTCCTGCCTGCTCCTATTTTGTTGTTCAGTTGAAGTTCAAGTACAGCATCTCTTCAAGCAACAGACTCTAACAAAAATAATTTGAAACACAAAATAACAGGACAGTATTCGAGTTAAATTACTGCTAGAGCTTCACCTTCATCTCCTTCAAACAGTATGGATTTTTCTCTATAGACATCTCCTGTAACACCATGACTTTTATTTGAATTCACACTGCAGCGGTATAAATTCCCCAAACTCCTGAAATTCAAACCATACAGTAGTAGTTAACTATTCCTAACCCCAACAGAAGCCTTTTGACTTACCACATTCTGCTTTCAGTGACTTAGTATTCAGCTGTGAGTGAGTGCATGTATGTAGTATCTTTCCCTAAGGCTCAGGCATCCACATCAACACCTGACAGACATGCCATTGATTTCTCTCTCCAAATCCCAAGACAAACTGTCAATCGAAATTTCTCAGGAATAGAAAGCCAGGATCAGATTCAGTGATGATGGACAAGTTTTGGGAAATGGTGGACAGCACAGGAGCCATTTCAGAGCAGCTGATGCGTCAGCGTTCCCATAAAAAAAAAAAAAAAAATCGCAGAGCAACAGGAACTTAAGTTTGCGATTAAGAAAAATAATTATCTCAACATCTTTCCAAGATGAGAAGAACTTTCACAGCAGCTTGGCTGAGCACTACAGAGGGCACAAGCAGCAGGGAGTGGATATAATTGAGCTGAAATTGGTCTCCCATGGCAATGATACTTTGTTCAATCTAATGCTCTGCAGTGATTGGACGATCATCTCTCTCATTCCTTCTCTTGAAAAGAGGTTGAAAAGAGGCCCATCTATTAGGTTGCCTACCATCAAGTCTTTGATAGAGGACATAATTCTTGCCTTAAGGGATAACAAGATGCTTTATCGGCTAGACACAGGACAGACCATAATGCTTTGAATATTATCTGATAGATCCATGTCAACAACTTTTTTTTTAACATTTAAAAACTGAACTCTTTGAATTCAGGTCTCACATATAGTTTGTATGAATTTAGAGAAGAGAAAAATGAATATTTTAGACACATACAGAAAGGTATACGATAAATGCTAAAAATATGCAGTACTGTTTACGGTGTTGTAAATTAGACTGTGTGTTACACCGAGGCAAGCCTAATGTTCTTACGTGCAGCAGAAAATCAAACTTGCTTATATTTCCTGATCTGAACCAGTGTTTGAATAGAATAATCAATTTCTCATGCATCTCTTTTGAATCAATATTTGCATGTGGGAGAGCAGAGAGTAAAGCCTGCAGGGGTTCCACTGGTGTCTCCAAAGATACAGGGGATTTTAAAAAGAGAGAGGAGATGAGCTTTCTAAATAAAGGTCCTGATCTCTTTCTGTTTTGTATTAAAGTAAAAGCATAGGTTTGGCCAACAAATGGGACTGTTAAAACCCTGAGATAAGCTCCTCAACTGCTTTTCAAAATCAAATGTCCTGGCATGTTGTTTGACTCGGTAATCATCAAGACTGAAAGGATTTTGACAGAAGTGTTTCCAATACAGTTAAAACATGAACAAATTCCAAGGCTACAAGCTATTTTCAGTCATTGTAGTGAGGTTATCTTGAATGACAGTACTGTCCAAGTAAAATAAAGCCATCATCACCGTGGTAAATGTTATAATCAGGATTCAAAGAATTAATAAGCCACCTTCTATAGAAAGTGTCACATCATCATTATGAGTTTCTTATGATCACTGCATTCTGGGAGTCACTTACTGATGTCATGTTTATGTAAATACATGATTAGAAATTCTGTCTATATCAAGACACCTTGCTGTGTTATTGTAGTTTGTGGTGTGTTATTGTGACCTGGAATCTTACATAAGAATAACAATAACAATGAGTCTTTTTTTTGGAGTGTCTTATGTTTTTAACAGACAACTTCGAGAAACGATTTTCTTATATATACTTTTGGTAAATTGTGCTTTTGAAATATCACATTAATTTCTGCCTTAATAATCAAATGCATCAAAAGATAAAGCGGAATGACAGGTGCATGATATTATAACAGTAGATAGTCTACAATAAGAGCCATAGCTTGTTAGAGACAAATCCTGTAATTTTGACCCTGCACACCACCACAATGGATTTTAAATCAAACAATCAATATGTGTTGGAAGTGCAGACTTTCAGCTATAATTCAAGGGATTTTACTATAATTTTGCATGACCTGTTTAGAAATTATAATCATTTTTATACATAGTCCACCATTTCTAGAGGATAAAATTTAATTGGACAATTGACTGACAAGGAGTTTCATGGTCGGGTGACGCCTGTTCCCTTGTTACTTCATGGCAAATGAAGCAGATAGAACATCTGAAGTTGATTCCAAATGTTGAATTTATATTTTATCGATTTTCACTATAATTTTAAACAGGAAGCCCAAAGAGAAGTTAGTGCAAGTGCCCATCATTAGCCCGAAAAAAACAAAATAATCAGAATCAGCATTCTTTATTTATCCCAGAGAGGAATATGTTACAGACTTTCACTTAAAAAATAAACATGAAAGAGAGAAAATGTAAACATATATATATATATATAAAAAAGGTAATAGATAGTAAAAGTAAGGCACTCCAAGTGCAATCTTAAATTAAATTAAAAATTCAAAAGTTAAAACAGTACTGTGTACAGCACGGACAATACATTACAAGTGAAAATATTCCAAGCGTCACAATGAGAAGTTATAAAGTTTTATGGCCACAGGTAGGAATGCTTTCCTGAGGAGTTCTGTGGTGCACTGTGGTTAAAGGAGTCATTTGCTGTGGCTGTCTAACACAAGATGGAGAGGGTGTGACACATTGTCCAATATTGACTGTAACTTGGACAGCATGTTCCTTTCTGAAAAATCTCTCAGAGAGTCAAGCTCCACACCCACAATATTACTGGCCTTGCGGATCAGTTTATTGAATCTGTTATTATCCGCTACCCTCTGTATGCTGCCCCAGCATACCGCAGCATACAGGATGGCACTGGTCACTACAGACTCATAAAACACCCTGAGCATCATCGAGCAGATGTTAAAGGACCTCAGTCTGCTCAGAAAAAAGGCATGGCTTTGGCTTTTTATTGTCACCATGAACACAAAGGTATTTGTGACCCTCCACCGTCTTGACATAGACCCCACGGATGGAAACAGGAGTCACCAGTGCTTCTCTACACATCATGTCTAAACCTAATCAGAGAGATGATAAAAGTGTGGCTGAAACATTAATGTGGTGCATTCTTTAAAAAAAAAAAGAAGGAATGCACTGGCTAAAAAAGCCTGAAAGAACACAGAGGCTATCTAAAGACCATGTTGACAAAATTGTTTTCATTGTTAAGAAAAACAACTTCACAACATCTAACCAAGTCAAGAACACTCCTCAGGCAGAAGATATGTCATTGTTAAGGTCTGCGATCAAGAAATGCCTTCATGATTGGAAATACAGAGGGTTTAAAATAAGGTTTGGTTACACTCAAAAACAAGAACACCAGATTAGAGTCTACGCAGTTCCGGAAAAAAAATAAAAAATTTGGACAGATAAAACCAAGAACTTATATCTCATTGCCTGTCAAGCATAGTGAAGCCAGGATTATGACATAAGCATGTATGGCTATGAGTGGACCCAGGGCATTAGTGTTTATTAATGATATAACTGCTCATAGAAGTAGTGGGATGAAGTCCGAAGTGCACAGAGCTACTCCCTCCTCAGATTCAGCCAAATTTGGCAAAACTGATATGGCACTGTTTCACAGTGCAAATGAATAATGACCCAAAGGATACTGCAAAAACAACCCAAGAATTTCTAAAGGCAAAGAGATGGGGTTTTCTTCAATTGCCAAGTTAGTCATCTGATTTCAGCCCGACAGAGCATCCTTTTCTGTTATTAAATAGAAAAGTGAATGCAGAAAGACACACAAACAAGCAGCAACTGAGGGTGGTATAGGGCTAGCAGAGCATCTCAAGGGAGGAAACACGGCATTTGGTAATGTCCATGGGTTCAAGACTTCAGACAGTTATTGTCTGCAAATCATTTGCAGAACCGATAAAAACAATCTTTGTATTTAAAGTAAGGTCAATTTGTCCAATTAATTTTGAGCCTCTGAAAATGGGGGAGTGCGTATAGAAATAGCTGTAAGTCCTAACGACTTAATGCCATTTATTTCCTTCCTTCAGTTAAACTCATTAATCTCATACTAAATGTTTTAAAGTCAACTCCAGCTGTATACAGAGGCAAAACTACAGCTATAGACAAACATAAAAGATGGAAACATTCACTGTGCCAGTGGCTTGAGAAGACCCGTTTTTAACTCTCAGTTTTAGAATTTTGACTGTTACCGTCATGTTTTTTTTTTTCTTCTTTTATACATTATACGAGAGATCTTTTGATACCTCCGAGAAGCGGTTGGAGTTATCACTTAGAGCTAGCAAGCTTAGTGACTGAGAGCCAGCATTTTTCTAAACACTGGGGCATACAACGGCAAATTGCAAATTCCTTGTCGTCTTCTTTAAAGTAGCTAGAGAAGTATAAATATTTCTACACTGTTTATTATTACTTGTTTCCTTCATGTTAATAAATAAATGAAACTGAAAAGTAAAGCATATAGGTTATAAAAAACACAGATTTTTGTATGCACTCTGTGATTTTCATGTGCTTTGGAACACTTTGTAATTTGTCACTTTGTTGCTTTTGGTTTAATGACCAGCAACAATACTGTTTTAAATCCCCCCCCCCCCGCTTTGCTATTGTTTCTAGCAGACACATGCAATTATTCCCTAAGAAAAGCTGTTAAAGCTTTCTCTATTTTTCTTGCACTACACCACTGGTATACAGACCACAGAAGTTTGCTGCTAGTTGAAAAAAACATGGTGGATTATGCATTATGAGTCAGATATTTCCTTCAGGAGTTGTACTAAGATAAGCTGAGTTAAAAGGAGTGGGAATATTGGATTTTGACAGGTTGACACAAACACAATTCCAAATTAATTCAAATGTTGTTCAGTGCCTGGTTGATGTGAAAATGAGCAATAGCCTACTATTAGATTTACCATTTGAACTTTATAAGATATTTAAAGGTTGTTTTGATGCCTTTGAGAGGCCGAAACATAAATTATTGGAAATTCAGGAGTTAATTTGAAAATGAAAAACCAGTGATGCTTTTTCTTGTTGTGCATATGCTCAGTCAGACACAGATGATTAGTCAGAGAAGATCTGCAGCTGTCTCAAAGTTGGACTTGTTGTGTGATGTTGGATGCAAAAGTTTTTGTGCTCCAAGGAGAAGGTAAACAGTAGGAAAAAAGTGGAAGCTATATTGCTGAGTTTGTCGCTCGACTAACTGACATTTCTCATGATAAATTCATGGTAGTGACAAGGCTGAGTGACTCTTGGGGCGCAGGTTAATTTGTCTGGAGGCCTACTGAGCTATGAGTTGTTGCACAATGACAAAGCAAAATGTGACCATTTCATTCTGCAGAGAGTAAGAAATAGGCCGTGAAATGGATGACTCTTTTGGACTGGGTATACATTATACCAGAGATAAGCCATGCTTACCTAGCCATGTCTTAGACTGGGGGAATTCAGGTTTGTCTAAAGCTATTTCCAGCTATACTCGGTGTAAACTTCCTCTGAATGGTCATTTTGGATTTGTATGTGCTTACGTGTGTGTTTGTGTCAGCAGGGAAGGAAATGTTCTTGCTTGGGGGCCAGTGTTTGCTAAATCCTAGAATATTTCACAGCCATGTTAAGAATAGAAGAAGGTGCATTTGCTCAAGAACCATGCTAAGCATTCAGAGGAAAACAAACAATGTTTGTTTGACATAGAGTTAGTAGATGGTATTCAGGGTTAAGGTTAAGGGATTTCCTTTCAAAAAAATGCTATTGTTTTAGAGAGCATAATATTTTGTCATTGAACATTCATCAGCCTACCTGTTTAATATGCTTTGATAGCATGTATTGTGTTTTTTGTTGCTAATTATTCCATATTTTCTGTACATTTCCACTTATGTAAATAATTCAATTAAGATTCAGTTAAATTTCAAATATATCTAGAAAGTTCCTAGCAAGAATTGTCTCATGGAGCATTATACTGTATGGTAAAGACCCTAAAATACTGGTTTAAGAACACCCATTATCCAACAATCACCAGTGACCAAGCACTTTGGAATGTGGGGAAAGATATAAAAGAATAGCACAGTAATACAAACAACAACAAAGAGGAAAAACACAGTCAATGGGAGAAAGAAACCAAAATATATGTCATGCAGTAATGGAATATAACTGCATCTGCAATGACAAAGAATGGAGTGGAGGAGAAGAAGTGTTTGTTGCATCATGGGAGGGCCACAAACAGCCTGAGTCTATCATAGCATGGATGGTTGAAGGTCACTTGATTCAACTTTAACTAATCAAAATGGAAACTTTAAAGCTTAACCATCTCCTCAACCCAACATGGGAGCTAGTTTCATAGGAGGTAGGTCTGATAGCTGAAGGCTCTAGCAGCTGTTCTACTTTTGGAAACGCTAGGAACCACAGGTAAACATGCTCACGGTACTGTGAGGTCTTTATACTAAAAAAAAATATATATATATATCAGAATCCCTAAAAAAATGTAGCATATGTATTTTGCACGGTTTGCTAGTTAGACTGACAACCTAAACAGTTGCTGCCAAATACATGAGAACACTGATGCATTGCAGAGGTTGGTCAGCAGATGTCTTGTGCAGCTCTCATCACATTATAATGAAGATGCTTAACCTTTTAAAAAATGATGAAAATGATAAAATGTGTTTCTATAAGACAAACAATTACAGCTTTATTTTTCTCAGCACTGGTCACTGAACTTTGTGTCAGACATTCCAAGGGAAGCAAAAAGCGCTTCATTAAGTACTGCATTAATCACCATGATACATTAACTGTGGGTAGTTATGGTAATGTGGCTGAAAACGACCTGTTATGCCAATGATCTCATTAATTAAGCTTAATGCTTTAAGTTTTAATTAGCAGATATTTCTGTCAATGTACTTGTCTTCACCTGGGTGGCAATAAAATGAGCCGTAGGGATATAACTGCTGATGAGTAACATCACCTTCTGAGTAATACTAACATTGTATTAAATCACTACTTCACTCTCTGATTAAAGTGCAAGGAAAGAACTATACTTTCTTTTTCCTATTTTTATTTTCAACATTTTCCCCAATTTAGTTGCTTGGCAACCAGAAGAGTGTAGTGCATACCATGCAATTCACCATGTGCCATAAATTCGAAGAAGAGAAAAATTGGGTCTTGTATGAATATGGTCTTCACTTGAACTTAGATATTTTAAGTCATAGTCGGTATGCTTTTTTTTTTAGATACTGTTGGCTTCTTTCAGCTACATCCGAGCAGGTGCAGCTCTGAGTTCTAAGCTGAACAAGAACAGGCACGCTGACCGTGAAGCACAGGTCATCGGTGTCATACAGTAAGCTTCACTTAGATGGATGAGTGCTCACCCGACTCATCTTGGCCAGATAGAGGCTTTAATTGGAGTGGATGAGGTGTCCTGCCGGTTGTTAATTAGCAGTAACTGTCCTCAGCATCAGACATCAGGTTGCTGCTGTCTTGTACAAGCTGGACGCCCCTAAATGCCCACCTACAACTGCCCTCTGCTCCCTCCTCCATATGTCAGGTATTTTACCATTCACCATACCATGCCACCATATCTCTTCTTCCACCCATGAGCACACTCCTTGGACAAAGCTTTAATCCAAACTGCTGTCCGAATATGGAATAGCCTCTGAGAGGAATGTCTTGGCCAGATAACAGACACTGGTTTCCAAGCCTTTAAGAGGAGATGAATAGAAAACCTTCTGACCACACTGTTAACAGAATTTCACTTTTGAACGGCAGTGAACCATGTGATTGGTCAGCCAATGTACTATAGCTGTGCATTTTACTTGGATATTGATCACAATCGCAATCAATTAAAGACTTAAAAAAGAAACTCTCACTCATACAGTATAAGTTTATCTCACACTCCCTTTTGCATACTCTGCAACTTTGCAACTAGTGCATGAAGATGGGAGGCGAAAGTACTGAAGTCTTTGGAAGTTTTGTAGCATTAAAAAATATTGTTCTTAATACGTACTCATACAGTGCTGATGTGTTAAAGCTGTACAAAAAAAGTCTCTGAAATTTAACTTTCTATAGAAGGGAGTAGTATAAATTCAGAACTATCAGCAAGGTATAGTGTTGATGGTTACAATGCCACTCAATAATAATGGCAAAAACAAAGAAAAAAAAAGATCCAGCGACATGTCTGTAACTGGCTTTCTGAACAAAACTAAACTAAGAAAAGCATCATTAAAACACATTTATGAGGTGCTACTTCTTAATTACTGCACAGTCACACTGAGCAGCTGTGGGGTCAAATGTTCTGTTCAGGGACATACTCTTGAGACATCAGAGTTAATAAAGCCTTGAAAAGAGAAAACAAATGCTAGTGATAAATTGTCCATTTATTAACCAATACCGTGCAATGTCTGAATAGAGACAGCACAGTAGTCTGTTTCAGTCAACAGAAACTGAGACAAGACCATCTTGTTACTGCTCATCAAAAGAAAGCCCTAACAGACCAAATCCTACTAATCCATCTTCACAAGAGTTCAGACGAGTTGTACAGCTATATGGAGGTCACTGTGTCCTCACCCGGGATTTAAAGCAGAGTGAATATGCTGTGATTATTAGGATGTAAAGGAACTCATGTTTCTATTGTTGGCTTTCCTTCCAAGTTACTTGATAGTTAGCTTTAGCCTGTGAGACTCCCGTTTCCTTTAGGTTTAGACTGAATAAATATACGATTCTGACATAGATATATCCTTACACTGTAACATAAGGCCTTTTAAAAAAAAAATCTCTTTCAGGCTGTTTTAATTGCTTATCAAAGGAAGCCCAGAGGCTGAACAATGTTCATTAGTTCAACCTAAAAATGTGAATCAGCTGAACAATTAGATGCAAAAAAATGTCTCGATTAGATTACACAAGATTTCATGTTCTACTTATCATATTTAGACCCCAAGGACCAAGCAACTTCCCATTCTTTTGAGGTTTTCAGCCCTAAACCTGCTACCCGGTAGTATGCGGTAGTTAATTCCTGGCTTTTATTCAAAATTGTTGGTGTCTGTTTGCTTTCCCACCTGCAACAGTAAATCAAGGTGATGTCAAAATAACCATTTGTGTCAGTCGACTGCCTGGTCTAGCTTGTTAAGTGCAGTCCTTAAGTACCAGGCTGTTTTATCTGTTAATTCAAGTTTCACAATTGTCAGTCAATCATGATGACAAACTCATATATGAGAGAGATCAGGAGGCTAAAGAATAGACCATTTTTGAGAGTTTCTGAACCTACAGAAGCAAAATCAGTAAGATGGTGGTTTTTAACAGAGAACCTGCATGTTTATTTTTGAATAGATGAATATCAATTCTTTTTCTGAGCTGTTCTGAATGTATAAATGAGATGTTATCTTCCCAAAGCATTCTCATTCTGCGGCACACCTAATGTACCAACAGCTCACATTCACTCTTTCAGGCCTATAATCAAGTTAGCGCAGACCTAATCACGTTATCATGTGTTCATTTTTACTGGTAAATTTACATGCAAGGCTGTTTTTAGGATAGGTGTGTTTCATATACTGTACAATATGCCAATTTTGTTGCTTATTGAAATATGTTAAAGAAAGACGAAAAAAAACATGAGAACTGCCACTATTATACTCCTCCTACACATGCACAGACATTGATCATGATTATATAGTGATTATACATTCTACATGCCAGCCACGCAGCATAAGAGTGAAGAGTGGAGGGGAGCATTAAGGGGCTTGGCGACTGTGCTACCCCCTGCTGAGATTAGAGGGGAGGTAAGAGCCAAGGAGAGGGGAGTGTGGAGAAGTCTAACCAATCGGCTGTGTGCTGGGAACAGGACCAATCATGGCAACTGCTTGGGGCTCTGTTGCTCCCTCTTTCTCTGTAATTCTCCCTTTTTTCTTACATCTCGATCTTATTTACTTTTCTCTTCCTAAATGATCTTTCACTCCACTTCTCACCCCATTCTTTCTCACTGTTGTCTGCCTCATGAATCATGTGATTGGGCGTCGCTCACCTCTTTTAGTCTCACCCTAACCTCTATACTACGGCGCACACCCCTCCAATTTCATTCGCAACCCCACCTGCTCCACTGAACACTTTCCTCCCCTTGGTTTCTTATTCACTGGCCACCCTGTTTTGCACAGTCCACTCCCCTTCACCAGATTATCATTCTGTCTGCAGTCACTAAGGAGATGCACACACCATCCATCACAATGTACAAAATTCTCAGTGCACAGATTCGGTTGGGTCCTAATTAAAAAGCCTTTCCACTTGTTTTCTTGAGAGATAATTAGACTTTCATCTCACCAGGATGCCACATCCATAGATCCATTCTCTTCCAGGAAGCCTATAGGAGAAAAAAATACATTCAAGTCTTTAACTATTATCCTTCAGGGCAAGAATCAATAATTAAATGTATCTTTTCTTACAAAAAGGCCTGCACTGAGTGAAAAAAAAAAAATCTAAAATGGCTAATATCTTTAATTCTTAAAGAAAATTAGTTAAACTGAATAGGGTCCCTGTGATATATTTCTTTGAAAAATTAAATGAAAGGTCACATCTTTTCTGCATGAGACTTCATATAGCACCCTTTTTAGTGAAAGACATTAATTTTTTTAGGTGCCAACAATGATGCAAGGGCCCATTTATAGCTGTACACAGCAGTGTCTTGGTGTAGCTCTGATGTGAGCTTGGAGGCCACGGAGCTTTGGGCCTGATATGAGACAGCTGGAAGGGTTGAATTATTGAAGAGCATGGACCAGCTCAGAAACACAGGCCATGTCCTCCCAGCTGCTCCATGTGCTGAAGCCGACACTTCAGCAGTCGTCAGACGTGTGCAGTTAACAGGGTCCATCTGTTATTGAGGCGTAATGAACGCAGTCATAGCCATGGAGAAATGAATCACTGCCACTTTATTAGGGAACGACAATAGCAATGATTGTGCCATCCGTATAGTTGCAATAGTAATAATTATAATATTTGTGATTAGAATGATGATTAGAATGCAGATGATGACAGTGGAGATGAGGGTGATAATGAAGGTGATGTGTGCCTGCTACGATGATGATGATGGTGCACAAAAGCACGGTTTGGAAAAATCAACATGGTGACAAGACTCACATTTATGTTCATTATGCATGCATGAAATGAAAATGATTTGCATATTGGCACTGGACGGAAGGACCTGCAGGTCCGGAGAAAAGATAACAAAAAATTAAACTTACTGTAGCTGTAATTGTTGACAGTTCCATGTAAACACCTGCCAAATTGAAAACCCATCATTCTAATGTAGAACAGCCAGTGTTGAAAGGCATGCAGAGTGTAACCTCCAAAATCAATAACCGGCCTGCCTTTCATTACATAAGTGAAATTTGTATTCATCTCAGAGATATATATTTATCCCACTTATACCCTTGGCTCAGGAGCAAATTCATTTAGTAATGATTACCTGACTCAGGTAAAACCAATTTCCATTCACTTGTTACCCTGAGTTGGTGACAAGGGCACATCCAGGGTCACTTTTCAGCAGTTTTTGGTTGCATGCACGCCATCAGAATTTGATGCCGTGCAGTCTGTGTCTGCAGCGTGTGTCTGTATGCGTGCATTAGAGAGCCATTTGCCATAAGACCGTCAAAGTAGATACGTTGCAATGACATAAACAGTAGTAGTGCACCTTGGCTTTAGTGCTGCTGCTTAGTTTGAAGGCTGTCAGCAAAGCTGCGTGGGCGTTCGGCAGCCTCTCTCTCTCTCTCACCCCCCCGAGAGCTGCATTCAGATAAAAATACTCAAAGTCCTCATAGAAGCCGGAGGGGTGTGGTGTCTATCTTATATGTTACGATGTGAAACTCGTATAATTGTAGATTTTTTTTTTCTTGATAAGGAACCTGTGCTTGATTTATATATGCACATTACTTCTACAGCAAGAAGGAGCTGAAGTTATTTCTGTCAACATGAAATACTTTAGCCAAAAGGCAGACACCAGTGCATTATGTCATTTTGAAGGTTCCTTCCTTTCTCCAGGATAACTAAATAGGAACCACCTTTTTAGACTGTGGGCAGAAAAGAAATAGAGAACTGGAGATATGCTACCTTCATAGCAAATATAGTGTGAATATAGTTTGTGCTACGTTCTTCCAAAATTTGGGAGGATCCTGGTGGTTTAAAAACTACAAGAAATAAAACAATTGCAAGTTATACATCCTATATTATTAAAATAAATTATAATGCATTCATTAAAAGTAGTAAACATAAATGATTCATAGGAAAAAATACAGAACAAAAACATTAGATTTGCATTCTACCTTGAAATGTCACTTTTTACTTTACACCAACACAGATTATGTTAGTTACGTTTATTCTTTCTTAACACTTAAACACTCTGTGTTTTAGATGTCAAGGAAAAAGGCTCTAGTTCCTGGTGTTACTATATAATTATCAGCACACATTTTGCATGCAAATGTGCCAGTTCTTAGCGCCTAATTTCAGTGAAAGATTAACCAGTATAGCTCTCTAATTTGTGTGGAAAAACATTTAAATTGTAAAATAGGATATGAATCTACTATTAGCAAGAACAAAAAAAAAAATGCATTAAGTAATTTAGTGGTAAAATTACCTGCTCACCAATGTCCTATAAATGATATGTATGATTAAATTGCTATTTGAGTTCAAGAATTTGAATAATAATCTGGTCTGATTAATAATAATAATAATAATAATAATAAGACCTTAAAGGACTTCATGTGCATACATTAGACTGCAGGCTATACATGTGCAGTTTGTTTGTTTTCATCAAACAATACAAATCAAAAGACAATGAACACTAAAGACATGGCTGCCAGACACTAGAGGTGGCCTATTTTATACTAATTTCATCAAAACGTATTTTCAGCCCATCCAAACAGAACTGAAATGCACTAATACAAACCGTGGGATGTTTTCTTTTAGGTAAGGAACTGATTTTATTGCAGGGGAAAGTGCAGTGTGAGTAACTTTGAGTTGTATTCAGCTCTGGTAGATGTGAAAAAGGCTTAATGAAGGTTATTTAACTCCTCAGGCTCATCAAGCTAAAAACAGTTGCCAGCTGCACCTCAGAAGGCTACATTTGGAATTTCACAGATCATAGGTTTTTCCTGCAGTTTTATTTCCACTGCTATTCACTTTGTTTCTCTCCATTACAAACCATGGGGATAATAGTAGATGCCATCAGAAGTTTTCTTTTTCACTGTCAAACTGTGTCTTTGACCTAATTTTGCCCCTTGGCCCTGTAATCTGCCCTGCTCCTGGGTTTTCTACACTATGGTAGGGCGTCCTGTTCTTGGAGAATGTTGAGTGAACTAGCCCTCTAAAAGCCCTTCTACTCTCTGTTTGGACGGCTAGATGTCCACTTCACCTTAATACCACAAGAAGTGGAACATCCCACACAGCAGTGTGCAAAAAATGTGGAGCAGGATCAAGAGATTAAAAAAAAAAAAAGATTGGGATTTTGCATCATGAGATAAAGAAAAAAAAAAGTCTCGTTATTCCATCTAAATAATAGGTTCCTAGGCATCTGATCAGCATTTGCCAACATTAATAACACTCTGTGAAATCCCTGTGGTGTCAAAATTAAACATTCACGTGTAATGTATGTGTGCTATGTGACATCTTGTTTCCATACAATTACTGGAGATCTAGTAGTCTCACTGTTGAGTTAAGCAAGCGTTTACACGTGTAAACCAAATGTTCGTCCTTTGAGATGTTTCTCCTACGATGGGAGCTCTCATTAGCATTGACATCAGTAGCTCAGCATCACATGCTTGATCTCAGTGAAGTTACTTTAACTTCACGGGGAGTTCTGTCACACATGCTTTGACTCACATATCAGTTTCTTTGGTTTACATTTGTGAAAATCCTATGAAGTGCATATTGCTTAGATGTCTACTGAAAGCGAACACATTTTTCCCCCATTAAACTACCTATGCAGTGGTATTGGTTCGCTCCAAACTTAGTCTCTCTCTAATTAGCTGCTGTGCGCATCTGACAAGAACAACAACATCTTTGTTGCTCTGCAGGGGGTAGCAGAGGGTCAAACAGCACCGAGCTATAAACAGCACAACAGCAACACATTCCAGCTTAACAGCTAAATTTAGGTTTGCCGCCAAAGTCGTACAAATCTAGAGGACTGGAAAACCCTGACAAGCTGTCTGTTAATATGTCAGACATGCACCTAACCCAACAAGGATTTGTATTAAATAATGAAGAGTTTGAGACAATTTTGGATCTGGAACACTGTGGTGCATAAGGCACATTAGCCTTTGCTTTTGATTCCTGTCCTGCTTTAGGGAGTGATGTTCAAAGCCCTTCCACAGCAAAATGCCGCCTGCTTTCAAAGACCCCCTGCTGCTTGTGTCAGAGCACAAGTTCTCTCTGTACTCCATAAATTAAAGTTATCCCAAATGTCTTGTGGCATAAATTGAAGCTTCAAACCTCTGCACGCATTAATTAGGACTATAACACAACCTTGCTGTATCCTTATTCACAGCAAGTGGTTTTCTAACAATTTCAGCGTTGCTTCCCAAAAATCACAAATCCAAATTAACTTCGGTTGATCCATATCATGTAATAAAATAATCGTTTCCACAGCCATTAAATATGTTAGCATTGTGATTATTTTTGCAGACTTTTAGTTCTGATGTTGTCTAGGACTGTTATTTATTTAGACATTTATTCATGTCTTTGATAAAACATGTCTTTGTTAAATAGAATATTGATGAAAATACTGTCCCTTGTGGATATACATTACTGGATAATCCCACTACAGAAACCCCAGAGGTGAGAGGATTGATTACATTTTTCTGTCTTTACTTGCCCTAATTAAAGATCTAAGGGACATGCCCACATGGGAGGAAAAACTCAGCTATTTCATCCGTATACCACATCTTTCTGGTTTATACAACGGCAAACCTCCTGTTATACCTATACAGTATGCCAAGGCTCATTAGTCTAACTGAATTCATTGTGATTTAACCACAGATTCTACATTTGGCATGTGGATGGGAGAGCAAGCCTGCTGAGTGTATGAATATAGCACACAAGGAGATATGAAATACCCATGTGATTTCCTGCGATCTCAACAACATGACATTATGCATTATTTCCTCTGTGTGGATCTCAAAAGGACACAACCCTCCACTGCAAAATATGCCACGAAACTGTCAGAGGAAAGGAATTATCATTGCTTGTTCCCACTGATTCAAAAACCCATACTGCACGACAATGAAACAGATGGCGAGGCATAAATGTTAGTCAATTCCATTGATTCTGCGACAGGTGCCAATCAAAGTGCTGCCGCTGACAATTTTGATGACGACATAACACAGAGTTAACATGCTTCATTATGCTTCCTCATTATCTGCAGAGACGCACGCCAGCGAGTTTCGACAAATGGACCTCTCACCTTCGCAACAGCTTCATTTGAATCCAAATCAATAATTCTCTCTCCAACCCAAAACAAAACAATGATCAAAACGGGGGACTACAATACTTTCAGTACTCCAGAGGACCTTTTCTTTTGCTTGGCAAGAAATTGCCCTTAAATTGAATTTGGAAATCAGCATGGCTAAAAAAAAAAAAAAAAAAAAAATCTTTACTAAGTAAATGAGTGAACATTGTCTTTCGGTATCTGAAGTCAGCAGGGAGAGGAGAGGTGTTCAACCCTGATTGCAAGCTCTATTGCCAACAAAACAGTTCAATTGTGGTGCCCAGATTGGTTATTTGTTTCAATTGTCCAAATAATTCCTACTACATTCATTCTAATTAAGTTCAATTGAATTGTGCTCTTAGGAATCAGTGAAAACAGTGGTCAGTGGTCAGAAGACTGATTTGATTACTTTGCCCTAAATAATTTTACATCTCAAGTGTATTAAAAAACCATGAAGTGAAAAATAACCCAGAAACACAACATTTGAGCCATTATGTTACCTAAGAAGGTAACATAATCTGCTCAGCAAAACGTCCAAAAGGCTGAACTCACTACAGCAAAGGGCAATCTTCTCTACTTTTTAACCTCAGGGAATTGCCATAGTCACGTTATATTTAATGTGGAACATTTTAACCTTGATAATTCAGCTCCAAATACTATATAAAGTGCATACAAGGACTGCAAATGATGGATAATGTTTTATTCATTTTGTTTTAGAGCATAATTTGCTAAAAAAAAAAACAGTATATATATATTTTTATGAAGTGAGAAGTCACTCTCATGTCACTAAAGAAAATTTATAAATGTATTTGTTGGGGACATTTAAAACTTTGCTTTTGTTGATTTTGTCACTGTTGGGTAGAACCAGGTAAGCTATTTTCATATTACTGGTCCCTCTACTTGGCTGAATTATCTTATATATCTTAATACATTTATCAACTGACATTGACTTTATATAAAGAAGTGGCAACATTTAACTGATTATGTTAATTAATAATAATAATTAAAGCAGTTATCAGCGATGCAATGGGATAAATATGCTTGACAACAGAGAAACAGTCAGGGGAGGACTGGATTGGAGGTGCTTCATAAAAAAAAATATAAATTAATGCATAAAATTAATTATTCAAAACAGTTGTGAATATGTGCAGAAAATTGAAAACACACAGATTTTACTATTTTGCACACACACTTGTTGGGACAGGTCAGATATTCACTCTTTAGGAGCACATCGTGACTCAGTGCTGCCTGTCTACATTGCAACAGCTAGATTGACACTTGCTTTCCTCTGTTGCACAATTTCTAGTCTAAGTTGTCAACAGCCTTGACAAAGTGCTTCATAACCAGCCAGTTAAAAAGGAGCTGTTGTCATGCCTGTTAGCCATCAGTGTGAATAGTAGTAAAAAAAAATTTCTACACACACTGTAGCTTAGAGAAAGCCTTCCTATTGAATTACTATTGCTACTTGTGCAATCTCTATAGAGATCAAAATATAGAACTCCATAAAAAGTACCTTTTTGTGCACTGGAAAAAAAAATCTTCCTCACCTAAACTGCTGTTATGCATAAAGTGCTTTCTTTTAGTTTAAAACTGCAACAAGCCACAAAAAGACACTGTCACTTTACCATGTAAAAATCAGCATGCATTTGAATAGGGACATCTCTGTCTTTAATCTTTTTGCCAGATGTTTTGACAAAATTCTAAAATCTATAAACTCAGTGCTTATTTATTACAGTAAATGCATGTACAAGATTTATTACATCTTGGACATATTACAAGAGTCCTCTACTGGTAGGAAGCTTTCTTTGTTAATCACTATAAACATCTGAAACGCATCAAAGTAAATAAGATGAGCAGATGATGTTGCATATTGTCTGCTCATGTGTGACATGCACAGAATTGTTTGCTCTTTTTATCTAGCATTGTTAGTAAATGCAAACAGCTGTGTGCGATGAGCATATGCGTAAGTTTTTGCATCCCTAGTCAAGCACAAACAGCAAAAGAATGATTCCTTAACCTTTACAGTGTTAGAGAATGCACCCTGAAGTACTAAAAGACAGGCATTAAAGCTATAGAGGACAAGGATTAGATGGTTTTAAACTGCCAGTGCAAGCATTGTTCTTGCTAATTAGCTCATTTTCTAGTATAATTTTCTCTAAGTAGGTTATTTACAAACCCACTGACGGTCATTACTTTACCAGCTAAATGAAGTAAAGATTTTATACAGCAGGAAGGGACTGAAACTGACTGATGCCTTTTACCCATTTTTTTTATTTAGAGCAAAGAGGTCATGTAATCAGAGCAGCAGAGTAGAAGCAAAGTCCAATTTCTATTTTTATCTGCTGATTAACTGGTGTTTAGTGTATTTGTTTGCTGATTGTGCACAACCAGTAAGACTCATAATATGTGTTACTACCCCTTATTACACAGTAATTTTAATCGTACGTCTCATACTCTAGGTAAGTTGTTGATAGTTACTCATTTTAGTCACCTTTTATACAAAAAAAAAATCAAAGTCATTCTGAACAAAATAGATTTTATATTTCCTAAGAAGTAAAAACTACACTGTCCCAATATATTGATATACTGACATTGAAGGACACCTCATAGGCTCCAGAATGAGCTAGTGGGGAGACATAAATAAGCACACATTAGATGAAAGACTTCTAGAGATATCAACATCGTAGAAATCTTAACTGACTCACAATATATCAATGACAAGTCAGCTGTAGACCAAGAGGCCAAGACAAGTTATTGATTTGCAAATCACACAGGAATAGCTTAGCGAAATACTGCTAAGCCTTCTATAAAGATAATGCAAAACATGGTAAGGTAAAAGGAATAATAGTAAACTAGTGTAAGGGAGCCCAAAGTTTCATTTGTCTGTTTGTACAAGTTCTAGAAAGATATTTAAATTGGATGTACTTTTCCAATTATTTGATAACAATCCCCTGTCAAGAAGTCTTTAGACAATTCCTAAAATCCTTAAGGAATCACATAGAAATTTATCTTATTTTGGGACAAATCCTCCAAGATTTATAGCCTAAAGATGGATCTTTGGGCCAAATTCTCCTCTGCTCCAAATTTGTTTTGGCACTCCGAGGGTTCAAGAGTAATTTTGAGATAACTTCCCATATTAATAAAAGACATGATGACATAAGACCTAAGAAGCAATTATTTACTCATTAAATGGGTTAGCAGGTTGGCCTAAAGCTGCAAAGGCTAATTAATAAGGTAGTCGGCTCAATCCCTAGCGGGAGGTTGTATTCCCTCTGTGAGCCAGTGACTGAGGGCTTCCAAGTGTTACTTCTTTAGTGCAGAACAACACAGATATAAAGTGACTGACAAAGGCCCTTGACCCCAAACTCATCAAACATAAAGAAAATAATGGATACTTTGCTCTTATTGAGTTTCTCCGACAAAAAGGGTTATTTAAAAGACTGCAAGCAGACTGCAAGAGTTTATTGTCAGAATATGAGGCAGGGAAATAGTAATGTCCCACTGGTGAATAAGCATTCACTCTTCCCTTTAACTCAAGCATGTGAAGATTACACACTTGAAATTCTTGTAATAGTATCTCAGGTGAAAGTATTCCTTCCTTATTCTGTATTATACAAAGCATCGTGGTGCATTCACCATTAATTAAAACCAAAACTAACAGGCCACATAAGGTTTTTCTAATGTACTATAAATAAAGCTAGCATCTGTAAAGCCATTTGTTCCCTTTGCATTGTATTTTGTCATAACTGTAAACTTTAATTAAGTTAATCAAAAACTTAAAATAGTTTAAAATAAAAACTCCAAAGTTTAGCTGCTTTGTAAAAATTTGAAGCTTGTGTACTGTCTGTTTGTCAATTTGAGAATGAACAGAAACTAATGGATTCAAACTTTACTTTGCTGGGGAAAATTCCTCAGTGTAACCTTTATATTATTTTATAGAAGACACTGAATATGATCTGAAGAAGATTTGAGACGCACAAATGACTCCATGTTAAAAAGTCTGAAAACACACCCCAAAAGATGTTCAGGAGTAGTGCCCTCTCAGATCCAGCCATTCTCTAGGGGGGGCTGGAGCCTATCCTAGCTATCTTAGGGCGAGAGGCAGGGTACACCCTGGACAGGTCGCCAGTCTGTCGCAGGGCTAATGCATACAGACAGACATTCACGGGCAATTTAGAGTTTCCAATCAACCCATCCCCACTAACTGCATGTCTCTGGACTGTGGGAGGAAGCCAGAGAACCCACGCAAACACGGGAAGAACATGCAAACTCCACACAGAAAGACCCTAGCCTGATGGTGGAATTGAACTCAGGACCTTCTTGCTGGGAGACAACAGTGCTAACCACTGTGCCAACATGCTGTCCCCATCTCAGATCATTTGAATTAAAAAATATGCTAAAAGGTTTATGTTATTTCTCCCCCAAAAGAGTAATAGAAAAATATAGAATATCTCCTGATACCCCCTCCCTCCCTCCCTCCACACACTCAAGCTACTAATTTTTGAGGTACTAATAAATATACAAAAAGGATTTCCCTTTCAAAATACACCTATAACAACAACAAACCATTCAAATGAGTCTAATTTATGAATATGTATGGCATTTACACTGGTTGCTGGCAACAGTTTAGGTCCTCTTATTTTATTATGAACTGTTGTACGTCAATCACTTCCCCAGCACCCTGACAGAAATGGGTAACTGCAGCAACTTCACCACTTTGAAGACTAGGTGACCCATAGCAACATCAGGAAACTAAAAAGTAAAATAGATAAATAAAAATAAAAAAGTAAATCAGTCATTCGATCAAACAATTTGAATCCCACCTCAGTGTGATAGGGTTACTTCTCCCCAGATACTAGTGTGTCTTATCAGGATGTTTCAGGCAGCAGGGAATAGAGGGAGACGGAGAGAGAGGGGAAGAAAACATAGATGAGCCCCATCCAGTGCTGAAAAAAGTGCCTCTTCTTGCTCTCTTATGCGTGAACAGGAATTTAAATCTCCAGAGTAATACCTGTGGTTTTGTGATACATTTACCAAGACGTTTTTCCACTAAAGACATCACAAACCCCCTTTAAAACAACTTTGGAAGATGTTTAGGGATCAGGTTTATGCAGCAGTTGGATCCAATGTACTGGAAAAACCTCAGAATTTTCTATGTGGCAACACTATTTTCAGGGGAACAGTCCCACATCCACCTCATTTTCTTTTTGTATTATGTATTTATAGATGTTTTATTTTCATCCAAACAATTCAGACACATCGGTAGGCTGTCAACTAGACCTTAGCCACTTGTGAATCAGATTTAAAGTGGTTTTCGGCCTTATCACACGAGTGCAACACTGAAGCTTTATTATTACACATACTGTGTCATAAACAGAATAGCAGAATTGCACTGTGTGGTTAATGCTTCAGCCCCATCCACTGGATCACAGGCACAATTACATTGTGATTGACTTAGCTGGATCACTAAAGGTACTGATGAGCACTGCTCTGCCACTTCCCTTTGTCTAAACAGCAATTTCCCTTCCCAGCAGAGTGACTTTAATAAATGTGCAGTATGTGCAATGAGTCTAAAACCATTACTCGGGTGTTTAAAAATATATCACTGTTGACTACAAAAGGAGAAGTGAAGAGTGATTTCGATAAATGGAAATAGCAGCACAGAAATCTATGTAGCAAAATTAAGGAACCTTGTCCCAGATGTAACTTTGCAAGATACTTTTAATGTATTTTTTCTAACTTAAACCCAGAGTTCAATTTTTTACATTGATATACTTGGAGGGCATCCTTGTTCAACTTTATTCAAATGGACTCCTGAGAGATGAATGTCCTTTAAGCAAAATGGGAAATAAATGAGAGTAATGCTTAACTTCCTGTTGCTATCTCTCATAAATTCAGCAAACAAACTGCAACTTATTGTATCATTTATCATAAAACTGCAGCATACCAAAGGGAGTATGTTATGCTTTATTACATATACTAGACTGCACTGCAAGATGCTTATATGTACTGACCAGGTGGAACTTTTTGAAAATACATTTTCTTATATTGCCTTGAGACAATGGTAGAAAATTAAACACCAATTAGGCATTTGTCCATAAATAGATTTTGGAGAAAAAGTAAGGCTGGACTATGTTTTGAGGACAAAATGTTAACAAAATTATGTCTAAAATGCAAGGAAGAGAGGCGATGTCTTGAGCTGAGGAAAAACTGGAATAATACAAGTGGTCCACACTGCATTCTTCACAATGACGCTTCCTTATATTCCCACCGGAGAAGCAGGACAGTATACATGACACCTAACTGGGCACTGTCTTCCTGCTTCCATCTGTTAGTTAGAAGTGCATGCATGGATTTACGGTATCTTTAATCCGGCATGTCTGACAGTCTGTTCAGCAAGCTTCAGCTAAATGAAAAAGCAAACATTGAATGGCCTCAGATCCTAGTTTGCACAAGATTCAAACATTCAATCACAAATAATACAGCTGTATCTAAGCTCCTGAAGCTTCTGTAGATGGCTGACTGACTATGCAGATTTGCTAACATGATCTGAAGAGCTGACATGACTCAAAGTAAAAAAAATAAAATAAAATAAAAAAAAAATAATGCAAATGAGGGCTTGTTATTGAATGACATTGGCTTTTCTTAACATATGTGCATAATATTTAAACCTCTATAGTGCATTGACAGGAGGGATTTGGCATACAGTAAAGCGCAATGTAAATGTTTGTATTATTTATTTTTTTAAAGCTGCATGAAAACATGGGAGGAATGACAAAGTAAGTGCTGGGGTGGGGGGTGGGGGGCTCTTTTGTTTTGTTGATTTTCATTAGTTGTTTTGGTTAAATTTCTTTCTTTTTTAAAAGTTGCATTTATGTAGTGGTGTAGATTTAGCGTTATGTTAATAAATATTATTTTTTTATGCGAAAAAACTAAAATGAAAATGTAATAATTAAGGGTGTCTACAATAGTATATATAATATACATAGAATATGCCATATACAACTAAAATACTGTATATTAATCATTTAAACATTTTAATTATGAATGTATGTGCTTTATTATTATTGTTATCATTATTAATTTATTAATTATTTTTTGTCATCCACAAGTCATTCAGAGGTTATAAGTAGCAGTAATCCCAACAGTTGTTCAAAGCATAGCAGTTGGTCACTAAACTTGACAAAGAAGGTACGTGTCAGATACATTTGCAGCTAGCTTAGCTGGGTAATTGGAATTTCTTGGCTATGCTTTAAGGTGCAAAAGCTGGATAAACCCCCTAACTTTTTTTGTAACTTAATGAAAAAAACTTTTATGGCGGAAGTATTTTAACTGATGTTGGATGAGAGACTTAGGTTGTGTTTTCTCTGAAGACAGATCTGTTCAAAGGAATAGCCCATCCTGTGTCCTGTGCCAGCCGTGGAATATATATATATTTGTTTTTGTGTTTGGCAGCTGGTATCGCAGCTTACCTTACTGGCATTTTACCCCATTTCAGCCCTTTGAAAGTCAACTTATCTTTTGACGAAACTGGCAATTCTACGATCAGAACTTTTCCATTGGCAACTGTGTTACAAAGGCAGGGCTTTGGACAAATCTTCAAAGCATTTGTTCAGGACACCCTAAAAAAGAACTTGCAATCTAAGCTGTCATTCATGAAGAAAAAAAACCACACAACCTTTATTTCAGTAGGTTTCTTTTGTTTGGCATTTTGTGAGTTACAGGATGAATAAAATTTGTTCACTCTTGTTTTTCTAAAAAAATCTGACAAAAATAATTTAACTGGGATGATAATCCCTCAAGTGAACATAATTACTGGGCATTCTTCAGAATCAACATAACCAATTTCCATAGCCATAGCCAATTTTTTGATAATCTAACCCTGAAGGAATCTCTGTTATTCTACTATTTCACGAGAAGCTGCAGTACAGAGATTCAAAAGTTATGTTTTGGTCACTTATTAACTATTTCTTTTACATATCATGCCAACCGGAAAATTGCTTATGAAACAGAAAGTGGAGTGTTGTAAAATATTAGGAACACTTTTCAATTCAATACAGTCCTAAACACAGCAACCATGCACTAAATTTTTAGATAATGAAGTGGAATCATTACCATTTTATCACTGTCAAAAATTGAAAGGTGTTTCATAAAAGTAGAATTTATAGCAAAATGCAATGTATTTGATATTGCCTTCAAATCAGTATCACCTGCACTCTATTTTAAAACACATTCTGCATATCACTACTAAAGACTGTCAGCAACTGTCGGTTATAGCAGATGTGGTTCGTCATGCGTTACAACACTGCAGTGGTTTGGTTATACATATATGCAGCTTTTAAGATTGCGCTTACCTATTCTGACAGGGTTTATGCCCTCTGAGACTGTTATAAAGGACATTAAGAAGCAAGTTGAAAAGACCTAGGTGATTGATGAAGTTATTAGTCAAAAGAGATTCTTATAGGTACTGTTGTTTAATTTGGATCAATAACACAGGTGGAAGTAATAATACTCTTTCCCTCTTATCCATTTTCTCTTCATCAGATACCTGTCAAATCACACTAGGACTTCTGATTGTTTAAGGAAAACCAATGAATAAAATATAAGTGAAAATTGTATTTTTCATATGAATAATGTAAAAGAGGGCATGCTGTTGGCGTCCACGTTTCAAGGTTAGACTACATTGTTAGTTTCTTCGCCTGGCCCATGCTTTGTTCTTGTTTGATTCAAAATGAGAGGATCCAATTCTATCAAGTTTTCTGTTTTGAGGGACTCTTTGCCTCCTCTGCAGGGATATGTTATTCAAGGAACTTCAAAGAAAATCCCAGCGTGAGGCACGTAGTGTCAACGTAGTACCATATGGTATGACTTGAAGAGTATGCCAAAACTTCTCACCACAGACAGTTTCCTTCACTCTGTCACAATCAAATGCTTCTTACCAGGAGGTAAATTGAAGAAGAAAAGGAAAAAACTAATGGAACATTGGGATAGATTTATATGCTAAAATGACTGAAGATAACACTCATCTGATGACTTAATGCCAATCGTGTTCTCCAAGGGAATTTTAGTTTGATGAGTGACTTGTAATGAAAATCCAAAGGCTTACATTCATCATTTGGTTCTTCTGCAATAGGCCAGTAATGTCTCCATTGAGCAGCAGGCATGAGCGAGCTGTGTGAAACAATCTTTTCATTGATTTTTATGAACAGTATCATCCAGGGAATACAAGGATTTTACAATCTTACATGCGATTTTTTTCTGTAATAAAAGAAAAAAAAAAGTGTGTGTTTCAGTACTTTCAGAACAATATTTTTATGTTCTAGGAAGATAGAAGATAATTTATGCCTGAAAATCAAAAACACTAACAGCGTAACACTACTTTGGCTGTGGAGGAACAGTAAATGTTCTTCTCAACAACTAGATATTTGTTCATATATTATAGGAACTGGGTGAATGTATAATTAGTTCTGGTCTATGGCTGGACTATTTTGTTTTGAAAAAAATAAAGAAATAAATGAAAAAGAATTTTTGTGCAGGCTTAGAATGGATTTCATGTCTGAAAGACTGAGCGCATCCTTTGAAGGATCCAACCTCTGAACTGCAAAACAGCTACAGTGGATTCTGAAGTATTCACACTTTTATGTTTTATGCCCACTGTTTTGGTCTTGATTTAATTTTACATTGATAGAATGCCTATTTTCCCCATTAGTCCATACCTAAATCAAACATTCACACATCAAAGTGAAAATACAGACAAAGTTGACAAATTGAATGAAAGACACTAGGTGATACTAGGTGTCTTAGTTAAATTTGGGGCAATTAGATGTTACCAGCACAGCTATAATAAATGCTAGCATTGATTCTAAAAATATCCACAACTCCAAAGCTCCCAAAGCTCTCACCATAAAGTCCATAACATGTAATTCATATGATTTGTACAGTCATTAAATCTTTCAGTACCCCTAGTGCCTAAAGGCACTTAGACAGGGGTCACATTAAAATGATAATGCTTTATCATATGATAAAGGTAACCACTCATAAAACCTTTGCTTTAACATTCAGTGACAAGTGGATATAAATCATTGTAGTAACCCCTTTTTTGGTGCATTTTATATATATATTTTTCAAATTTATTAACTCAGAAACTGAGTTGTTTTTTCTTTTTTAATTAATTAATTTTTTGTTTCCAAAGTTCAGTACTTTGTCAGAACCCCTTTTGGCAGGGGTAGGTTTGAGTGTCCTTTGGACAGTCTTTCCACACCTGGATTTGGGCAGTTTAATCTATTCTTCCAGGCTGATCCTTTCAAGCTCTATCAGAGTGGACAGGATACATCTATGAGCTGGCATCTTTAGGACTCTTCACAGAATGTTCTATACGATATGAGTCTGGAAGTACTCGGCCACTAAAGGTCTTTTTCTGAATCCCTCCATCTGTTCTGATGAGTCTCCCTGTCTCCACTGAATCAGCTCCATTGAATTAGGCTGTCACCACCATGTTTCACGATAGTATTATTATTCAGCTGATGAGCAGTGCCTATTAGGAAGATCTTGCTGGAATTTTTAACCACATTATCTTTTGTCATCCTCATTTCATGTACATGCTTCTTAAAATGTTGTTTGGCAAGCTCTGAGTTGCCAAATCCAATATACCCATAGAGTAGTTCCTGTGTAGTCACTTCATAAGTGCTATTCAGACAGCAGGTACTTTTCAAAGTTCTTATAACTAATTAAGGAAATCACTGAGGAACAGTGAGGATGTAACAATAAAACAACAAAGACCCATGAGTACATCAGAAGCATAGACAAAACTAGGCTGAAATAAAGCACAGAGGCACTAATCATGGCAGCTCAGGAACAAGCTCTAAGTACAAGATCAATAGTGGCTGGGGTCTATCACATCATTCAAGACCCCAGATGCAGGCTGTGTAGAGATGCCCCTGAGACAATCCAGCACATAACAGCAGTGTTCAAGATGGTAGCAGGCAAGCTATACATGGGACGCCATAACGTCTGGCATAGTAAACAGGAACATCTCTGCCAAGTATGGCCTGGAGACCCAGGCTAATGAAGCTAAAATCCTGTGGCACTTCCAGATAAAGGTGGATAAACTTGTGATGGCTAACCATCTGCAACAAACTGATATACTAGTGGTGGACAAGTAGAGAAAGAAGGTCATAGTGGTAGATGTAGGTACACCAAGTGAGAGCAACATCAGGAAGAAAGTTTAGGAACTACCAAGGACTGAGAGAAGAGCTACAGAAGATGTGGAAGGTAAAGGCAACAACGGTCCCTGTGGTAACTGTAATACTTGGGGCAGTGACCCCCAAACTAGACGAATGGCTCCAGCAAATTCCAGAAACAACATCTTTGAGCTCTGTCCAGATGAGAGCAGTTCTAGAAACAGATGAGTTTCTGCATAGGACCCTCAAGCTCCTGAGCTTGAAGGACAAACAAAGACTGCCCACAGGTGAGGTGAGTGGAGTATATATATATATATATATATATATATATATATATATATATATATGATTACCTTTGTAACATCATAATGATATGCCTCAAAGCAAGAATGTCCTGGTTTCAAATGAACTACCCAGCTCTCTCAGCTTTCTGCCCAGGTTATGTGTGTTCTCTCCAGGTACTTCCACTTCCTCCAACAGCGCAAAGACAAGCATTTTAGGTTAATTAGTGATTCAAAATTGGCAGGAGGTCAGAATGTGAGCATGAATGCTTGTCTGTCTCAGCTCTGGAATTGGCAACCCTTTCAGGATGTACCCCGCCTCTCACCCTAGGACAGATGACAGCTGAGATAAGCTTCAGCACCATGAAAAAAAGTTCTTGATAGTGTGCTGTTGATATGGCTTATGTTCCTGGAGGTTCTCACATCTCTCATTTTTATCTACTTGTAATTACATGTCTACAACAATAGCAAGACTGTAAAAAGAAGGTCTGGACACTTTCTGGACCTTTTTATCAGTCTTGTAGTTGAGCTGACTTGATGTCGATGGCATTTTATGTTGTAGCACTTAGTGTGTACAGCTTTTTATTTTGTATAACTTCAGTCATTTCCTCTTCTGACAGCAGAGGTGTAATGAGAGCAGAGCCTGCAATGAAAGTGTCACTAGAGTGCATATCTTCAGCCAGACAATCTTGTTAGTTTTTTAGGGTATAATACTGAGATCAATAGTATGATGGCACACAAGCATTAAACTGAACCCCAACAGACACCTTTTCTGCATGTGTGGAAATAACTATACATGGGTAGATGCAGCAACTTGATAGAGATAACAGAAGGCTATCTAACACCAACAATGAGTGAACTGAGAGACAGCCATAAAAGTCCTGCAACAAATGTATATTGTATACCCTACCTCTAACAAACGGAATATGTGTCAAGATAACTGCAACAACACAGCAGGCAAAGCTGAAAATGGCCTGAGAAAATAGCCAACAACAAGGGGAGCTCTATGGGGCAGCTTTGTCAGCTTGCTGACATTTGCCAAGCGCAAACAGACTGTCCTGAGATTAAGCCTTCTAACACAAGCAACAACAATGGCTGAAAGCACAAGCAACAAATACTTAGACACACTCTTCAAGCGGTCAAGTCTGAACGCACTGGTGCAAGTAACGAGTAGAGCCAATAAAAAGGTCAGGTCACAAAGAAATCCAGGTGGCTGCAAGAATACAACTGGATGTTATTAGTCTAGCAAATTAGCACAATAGCAGGCATTAGCTTTCCTCACATACAAAGTTAATCAATCTGAATCAATATTATACAAGTGAGCAGCACACGAGCTTGTTAAATATTAGAAAACTGTAAATTTAAAATAGTGCTTTCCAAACTATTTCCTATATGCTGGTTTTTCTAACAAGTGGAAGCTGTCGCAAAAGAGGCTTACAAGTTTTCTTTCATGTTTCAAGCCAATATTACTTTTAACAATTTTGTATAGGTCTTCTATAGTTAATATTTGCCCCCCTTCGAAGTATTTAAATAAACAGACAAAAAAAAAAAAATATTCATAAGATAACACAGTTCACGTGAGCTTTTCATGACTGTTCCTTTAATGGAAAAACCCACCCACTCAGCATGTGACTCAACAAGGAAGTTTAATTAAACACACGAGTTGTGTTTCTCAAGCAGCTCTTGTGTTTTTTTGTTTTGTGTTTTTACGACTTTATGGGGGATGTAAATGGTAACCGCGCGACTATAGCAATGAAGTGATAATAGTGTTGTAGTAATTAATACCCATGCATCGACAGGACAAAATGTTTACATTTCTACTGATTTGCACTTTAACGTCGCTAATAACGCTTGGACATGCATCGTTACCTCTTGTGATCAATACTTGGCCATTCAAGAATGCAACGGCCGCAGGTAGGCCAGTCTTTTACACGACCATGAATTGTTTTAAACAAAAAAACCAAAAAAGAAAGATTCATTCAGGCTGGAGCCCAGTCACGTGACACCGTGGTCTAAAGTTGCAGATAAACAGAATCCACGCGCACACACCAAAATAATCTATATTTTTTTGTACTGATCGATTGTTTTCTGGCTGAGGTTTAAATATCAGTGGCCGATTTGTCACGAGGGATTTTGCAGCCCACTGAATTTATACCACCGTTGCGCTGTGTGTTATACTTCCGCTTTCAATTTGAAAAGATGCAACTTGTAAGTGTCCCAACATGTATAACTTACATACTAGTGTATACCCATGCTGTTGTACTGTTTGGTCTGTTACATGCTGTTGGCAAACTGATATACTTAATCACACTGAGAAAAGTTAGAAAAGGTGAGGTGGGTAGATGGTGTTTATGTGAATAACAGAAGATAAATATGAGCTATTAAATATTCATACACGGCGAAATGTGCTCATATTTATGTATGATTAAGGGGCCACGTCAACTGTCCATTTTATAAAAAAACAAATAAAAAATAAGCATACTGCTACACTCATTAGCCAGGTGCTGTCCACCCCCATTCAGTTTATAATGCAACATTTACATGCAATATACATAACAATAGCATACACCTGACAAAAATGCATATAATGGCATTCTGTAGAAAAGAAATGATTTGTGTAGGCTGGACTAATTCACAAGTTCATTTATACAATTACTTGACAATCATTGCAAGTCCCTTAATACAGTAAACTTAACTTCATACTTAACTTCATAAGTTAATGTGTCAAATGATGTAATGCAATATTGATTGTGTAAACATCACTCTTTGGAAATATTCAATATTTAGTAAATCAGATCTTGTCCTGAAATATAATATAGTATAAATAGCCCATTGGTACGTGGTTGCAAAGCAACATGATGCATAATATCTGTTATCGATAGGAACCTTGAGGGATACAAGATGTACTTGTGTACCAGTTTTGGTTGCTCAACTGCTGATCATGTAAAGGAGAAGTTTGTGAGCAAACAGACAGAGAGAGTTTGTGGGTTGTAGTGAAATATTGCAAAGTTACAGCTATTTAGGTTTGCAGACAAGAAAATAAAAACAAACAAATAAAAAAAACATTATAAGGTGATCCATGATCCTCAGAATAGAAGGAGAAATTGGATTTGGCAGCTGCACTCCTGTTGAGTCTAATATGACTCGGTTTTCACAGGGTGTTATCTGCTTTAGTTTGGTTTTCAGAAATGACATATATAAATTATAAATAAAAGCAACTATGTCTATAATTCTATTTAGCTGCAGACTTTATCGTTAAAGTCAGTAGAGTCATGTTGTATTAATTAGCAGGCACTGTGGTACTTGGTGACAATCACAGCCATTGGTTCTCAAATGCGAAGGTTTGCTGTTTGATCTAGCTCTGTAGGACTGTAGGCTTTTCTATGGATACATATTGGTCATCATTTGCAAGAATCATTGTGTTCATTATGATTTTGTTGTATTATAATGAAACGAGAGTGCATAAGAGTGCATCATCAGACCCGTATAATTAATTCTCCAAGAGGAGAATTAATTTTGTTGTTGTTGTTGGTTGTTTGTTTTTTGGGTGGGTGGGGGGGGGGCTTTTGCTGTATTCATGTGGCTCAGCTGGAGCTTATCCATACAGTATGTAAGACCGTCAGAGTCTTAGATGGAAATGTGAAATGGACAGAACCCACTAGGCTTCTTAGCTGCCATTGCCACGTCTGCCCATACTCGATTTGATTTCCTTCTGGATGATACATTGGACATGTTCAAATTGAAACCGAAAATATTTCAGCATTGCTTGGGACTTATCCGTCAAGTGGATTTTCACCAGGTGCACAGCTCAAAATGAAAAATGATAGAGATGGTATTCAAAACATTTTGAGCAACAGCTCAGACCTGTAGATGATTAAAGTTAACTAAAAATCTCACTATTTGATAGATGGATGCCCTTTCATTTATCAGATGTATATCACCTCTTTTCCCTGAGGAGGATATGAAAATGAAAAATGTACCCAGCTATCTGTTTTGCGGCGAGATATTTAAAGGTGTAGTCTGTGAGCCACGGCTATTGATCCGCCCGTGCAGGCCTCTTTTCCTTTGGGGGCTTACAGAAGCAGCTGACAATAGCAGGCTAATCTCTTCCATTCAGCAGCATTTTCTAAAAGAAAAGGATGTAATGCAGAGTTTGATATGAAGAAAAAAAGAATTATATCTCAAGACAAGAGCACTAACTTAAGAATAGAATTTCAAGAGATAAGTCTTAAATGATAAGAGGGAGAATATGTGTGGTGGTGAACACAATGAATTTAGAAGCAAGCTGGTGGCTACCAGTTGGTATTTTGATCCCCCATGGGCACTTGGGGGGGGGGATCAGTGACCAAATGCTGGTGTGTTTTCTGTTTAATACCTCTGTTTTGTACTGGTCATCTAAGACAAACTTTAGCTCATAGATTTTTAAATTTGACAAGTGGATGCCATCAATTCAGTTGTGTACGCTACAACAAAAGATAACCAAACAAAACACTCGTTTGATGAGTGTTTCTGTTCAATGTTGCAGCCAAATGCTACACTGGTGGACTACCAAATGTACAAGATATCTCTCAAGGCTTTGTCAGCAGTGTCTTTGTCAAATTTTTGTCAAACAGATTTGCGAGACAGAGGGATTCCATCCTTCGACTGTAAAATGTGACTGGCAGAGGCTTCCTGTCATGGGGATAGCATTTGTTTCATTGTACAGTATATTGCATGCTGATTGATTCATTGTGTCTGCAGCATGGAGTGCCCTGCAGTCTGGTGGCTCAGTGTTGGATGCAGTGGAGAGAGGCTGTGCCCGCTGTGAAATGGAGCAGTGTGATGGCAGTGTAGGCTATGGCGGGAGCCCAGATGAGTCTGGGGAGACCACGCTGGATGCACTGATTATGAATGGGTAAACCATGGACATGTCCTGTGCTTTTATTATTAGTAAAAATATAACATGGGGGGGGGGGGGGGTTTTTTATTAAA